>JAQIXU010000080.1:0-73872 GCA_034701245.1 Strigamia transsilvanica | reverse complement strand
TGAAATTGACAAAAATCAATGAAATTGACAAAAATCAATGAAATTGACAAAAATCAATGAAATTGACAAAAATCAATGAAATTGACAAAAATCAATAAAAATTCAACAAAAAATCACGTTTTCGTTCGGAGACAAAGAAATAACCTGAGGCGGAGATGAAGTACATATGTTTGATCTCACTGAAAACACACAATCAACTATAACATCAAAACCCATTATTGCATCACTCTGAAATTTACACTGGAGCTATCATCATCTACATACTTTTGAGCGCTGCTGTGCGATGTAATGTTATAAAGTTTGAGAAGCTCTGGATTAGGGCCCTCGTAGATCGCTACACCCGAGGTCATAAGCTAATGTGGAGCTAATGAAGACATTCTGCGAATCTTCTAACGATGCTTGGCACTGTGTACTCTGGCGTCAATTTGAACCTGAGATAACAATAACTTCAAAGGGAAATTCGGCTCTAGATCAATTGACAAATTGGAGAAAAGGAAACAATTGAAACGAAGTCAAATTGTCTCTAGATTGAAGCTGAAGGTGAAACTTAAGATGACAAGCACAATAGTGAGTAATAACTTGCTTGTTTTAAATAATTAAAATGGTAAAATGTGTGTGGCTGCATTGCAGTGCAGCCAACACTCAACAAAGTGGTTGTTATTCTCGTATCTCTGATTGCTGTTGAGAATGAATTGTTGTTTGTGTACACACACTTGAAGATTGCTATTTTAGGATGAGTCAAACATTACAGTGTTCTTGAGTGTTTTCTTCGGGTTTATCGTTATCTTTTTGGGTTTATTGCACATAAATGTTTAAATTTTTGTTTACGAGTTGGCAGTTTTCAGTCTCATTTCTGTTTGACACTACTCAGTATTGGCGAGAGTAAAAAAGTTCTGTTTGGGAATGATATTTCTTTTTTGCTTTCGTAAAACATGAGAAAAAGAATTATTTAACAACATACCAGTTGAGCAAAAAGTATAATATTCTGGCGGAAAGGAAAACGATGCCAGTTATTGCAGTTCAGCTTTAAATGAAAGACACAAGCTTCTATTGCGGTGATACATTTGGGGGCCCCAAAAACCATGATGTGACACTTGGAGCAGAGGAGGCCAGGTATCCAGCTACATACAAGCTACATACATATCTAAGCTACATACAATAACTAAGAAGCTTTTGCAATATGTGCTAGTTAGTCGTAAAAACATTCGACGCAAATTTGTAAATTTCGATGCCGTCTTTGCATCAGTCTCAACGGTCTCGAATTGTTGCGTCGAACTGTTTTTTAAGACTGACAACTGACAATCAATCAGTCGTAATCATTCGCAACGATGATTTTAAATCTCTCACACTCGGTGGAGCTGGCCAGGAAACGTTTTGTGCCTGAAAAATTGATCGCAATGACATTAAAAATACTTTTTTTTTTAAAGTATTTCTAATACTGTACAAAGAAAAAAAGAAAAAACCACGCTAAGGTGTACTAGGAAAACAGATCAGGTGCCAAATTGCGCTCTTTTCAAACCAAAGATCTTTAATGATTACAAACATGTAAAGTTTAAAGGAAAAATTACATCAAATATCTCATTGCGCAATCTCAATTATTTTCAAATGGTTCTTGAAGACAGTAATATAACTTAACTTACCGGATCCACAAACAACCGCCTTTTCTGTCTCGAACCCATCAGTATTTAATGCGAAATATTTCTTATAACCGATTGGGCATTTGTAACACGAGGAAAAACCTAGAAACGGCAACGCGTAGCGTTTCGCTGAATGTGGTCTTACTGTTTCTGACTAGAGATTTGATTCCTGCCAGAAATCGTTCCTTCACGGCACCAACCATTGTAGGGTTTGATGTGTTGTGTACGCGATAAACCACTCGTCTCATTTCACTTCTGCACACGATGCCTCCATGTTTAACTTGGAAGTGTTGTAATACAACTCCAGATATTGCTCCGGCCACATCTAGTTGGGACTTTGAAACTGGCAGATGCAGGCTCAGGATAGTTTGACCAGTGTTCAATTACCCCTGCCTTGAGTTGTTTTTCATGCTCACCCAGTGAAACTGCAACCACGTTGTCCGGGATCAATAGTCTGCCATCGTATGTCAATTGCAGTAACTGTTCGGTATCTTTGTCAGCAAGTGCATCCCATCCTAAGCCAGGAACAATTCAGAATGTGTTTAAAGCACCAAAAACTCCACTGGTCAAAGCTTCACAAGTGCAATACCCCGCTAAGAACTTGATAGGAGTGCAAGGTAGTATTTTTTAATTTTTTTTAAAACTGTTTTTCGAATAATGTTAACTGCAGCTTGTTTTGTAATTGACTGCAATCTACCCATCTTTGTTTAGCGGCACTCAATCGCCCCAACACCCGAAACATTGCGCAGGTAAAAAGCTAACCACTCATTTTTCTCTACACTATTTTACAATCCAAGTTTCGCAAATATTATCTTTATGGACGTTGCAAATGCCGATCTATCCAAGCATGATTACAAATTTTTATTTTTAAATAATATTTTTTACAAACATTAAAAATGCAATTTCGTTCTTTGTGGGATCCTGGTACGATACAGTTTGTATGAAATTGATCTTCTTTGCTGAACTTTATTGTATAAAAGTTAGCAGAGTTCGATAACAAAAAAGTTTAGAAAGAAGTTTAGAATTATAGATGAAACTGAAGAAGAGAAAAAACTGCTACCATAAGTTTAAGAAGCAACACGGGGCTATTGGAGTTGCTTGTGTTGTACTGCAAAACGAATTCATTGCATCTTAAATAAGTTGTGAGGCACTCTTGGAAGCACTGGTGTTTTGTGGCAGCGCAGAGGGGGCTAAGTCGTACTTTTGAGCTTATGGGGCCACGAATAAAAAATTAATAAAACAAAGTAAAAAGATACGGAGGAGAGACGTTAGCTTTTCAAAACCGTGGAGCAATTTGAGATGATTGTTGTTATTCACACGTCACGTCATCTAAATACTGCCAAAGTCAAACTTAGAAGCTGATGAATTACACTGTAAAAAATGTCTGTAATTTCACATTTTTTTACAGAAAAAGTCAGTTATTTACACTTCCGACATTGACTAGTAAATTTACGGAATTTTTTCTTGCAGTGTCATTAAAACTAATCGCAGTTTGCAACAAATTTAAAATTGTTTCATTTTAGCATAGATTTGGATCAAAACCTGGATGGCCGTCTATTGTTTCTGCTTGTCCATGTTCTGTTCAGAGGATGTGACGTTCCCACTCTGCCGGCCAAATCCAGCCTGCTGCCTCTTTTTGTACGGCCCGCAAGCTGAGAAAGGCTGACTGCCAAGTTGACGAGTTCAGAGAAAGACCGCATGTGGCGCTCCTGTAGCTTAGAATTCGCACGCTGCTTCTTGGCCCGCAGAACCTAAAATATTTACTATTTTGCCCTTTATAAAAAATGTTTGCTGACCCCTTGTGCTAAAGCATAAAGAGGAAATAGATGATGCTTGGTGTGGCCTCACTTATTATGGAGGGAAGCAGCTACAGTAGGCATAGAGTTAGCCATCCAAGTGTTAATTTTAGCTTAATCAAAAAGAAATAAAAATGAACAACTTACGCATGCAGTCTCGAATAGCATCGCAATTGATAGGACAGCAAATCGCCCAACCTGTCAACTGTTACCACGTATTTGAGTCTTCCATCTTGATCCGAATCATTGCGAGTCCAAATCTTATTTGTGTTTCCAAGACAAATCTGCGTGCTAGAGAAGATACAATTGCGACGCAGATGCGATTTTGCTTCTGTTATTACTGTTGTGCAAAACTGCTCCAACATCGACATTTTTTTGTGCAACGAGAATGAGAAACGCAGTCACCGAACAAGCCGAATACCTTACCAAAATGATTAATCGGAAGATTGTTTGGCTTGTTCGTTGTTGTTTGTCCGTTGTCTCGAGAGCTGTGATGAACTGATCACTTGCAGAAAACGGATTTTCTGCAGAAACCACTTGTTGGCCACTTATTGTGTCAATTAACTTCTGTTGAACCACAATGTTCCTGTATTGGGATATTTAAAATTCAGATCATGATTTGTACAAAAATTGTCAATGCACAAAGTCAGTGGCGTAGCAAGAAGTCAATGGGCCCGTGTGCAAGTTGGGTTGATGGGACCTTCAGCAGAGCCGTAGCTAGGACTTTTGGTACTTGGCGAGATATACAGTCAGTATTTTCATCCCCTGTGGGCCCCCTAGGCTCTGGGTTCGTGTCAACTGCACGCACTGCACCTCCGATAGCTACGCCACTGAACAGAGTTCAAAGGCTGGCTTGGTATCAAAGTTTCGCAAGTTGAATATCCATCACCGATAGTCTTGCTGCTTAGGGGTCATGTCCCATGACCATGCTAAGTTGGTAAAACAACTATTCACGAGCATGTACGAGTGCGATTACAGAATGATTTACTTTTATTCATTATGTAATGCCACTCATAGAGGGCACACAATTACACTTATCACCTGCTTGGTACCCCATACTTTCTCACAGAATTTGTAATTGTTACTGAAAGAACACGCGCTGGAGCTTGTTTGTTATTGCACTTTCCCCTGCATTACGGTTTCCTTGGGCTTCCTTACACTTCCCGGTTGTATTTAATTCGATTTTATTAGTTGCAACAGACAACCGGTTGCTTAGTTGCATTTTGTTGCCGTGTTCGGCGCCTAGGTACGACTATTTATACATTTACAGTATTCACGTGACCTAATGGGGCGAAGCAGATTTTCTTCTTTTCAACTTATCCGTGTGTTAAACTGTTGTAAACACCCGGTAAACACTCGGTATTCAACCGAATTGCTACTAGAAAGTGCCTTTCTTCTGAACAATTAAAGAACATATTGCGCTAAATAAATGGACAATTGTTTATTTATTAAACGATATATTTGAAGATATTTAGGCATATCAATTCAGTATTTTGGAATACAAATTGGATTATTGCATCACATTCCAGGAATTAGGAATTAGGCACTGGCCTACCCTAATAGAGAGCTATTAGGGTAATTAGTCTAATTCCTAAACTGTCTTAGGAATCCAGATTCTGTGATTTGGATATCCACTTCCTGTTGATCAGGATGGGAGGGATCTTAGCAAATCACAAATTGCCCCAGCTTACTATAGCGTAGGCCTATCACGTTACCCACGCTTGTTCGGTGTGTATTGTTTGTTGTACTGTATATTCGCCAAAGCAGATTACTTCTTAGAGGCGGTCTAACTCTTGGAAGTGATGATAACTAAATCGACGTTTGTTTCTGTGGCTGCATTAATGTACGTTAGTGCGGGCATCATGCGTAGCAATAATTTGAAGCGTTAGAGGCCCATATACCATTAGACTAGTGAATGGGACAGACAACGGTAAGGGACGCTGCGGGCTTGGAAGAGTTGACGGTACACGTGTTAACCGGCCGTTGATTTTAACCAGGAGCATTGCACTCTTATTGGCGTGTAAAGGGTCAGTACAAACGTGAACAACTGTCTTGTAACTTTTGTATATCACAGCTAAATTCGATCGTAAAGATTCAGATTTGGTCGTTTGGCGATAGCAGACGATACAAACCACAAATCTCGGAACCCCAGTTATTCACACTAGCAAAATGCTCCTAACACATTGTTTTGTGACGATACAGAAAAGTCAGTCACACATTTCTAGGACCGATATTCACGTTGAGACCAGTTTTAGCCGTAATTCGACTTGCATAGTTATTTCGACCCTTCTGGTCGCCAATGTTACTATTAAGTTTGGCAAGTCATTCTATTAGTTTATTACCATGTTTTACTTATAAATATCCTGTGAATTGGCCAGAATATTCACAGTGGTGAATACATCTGACTCCCAAATCCAAATCCAAAATCCTATGTGTTATTTCCTTATTTACTCGAATATATCTTGAATTATGTTAAAACAGCCTGTCTGGGCTTGTATCGATTGTACGCAAAAGTGCGATCGTTACATCTTTAAATAATCCAATTGGAGCAAAAACCCCGGGAGTTAAAATAAATTAAATATTTTATTACGTTTGTTACTCTTTACTCATGCTTACTCAGGAGTTTGAATTTTACATGAGGTCGAATGAATGAAAGAATAAAACGTGATCTGGTACACGTGTTGTTGTTGACGGGTGAGCAAACGTGCGGAACAATCAGCGCCATCTAGTGACGGGTATCCACTTTTTTTAGACACTAATTAAAATTTATATCGATGTACATTGCTTCTTACACTTGATTTACCTCGGGTGCATTCCCATTTGCTTTTTCTACCAATTTATTTTTTCTCCTGAAATTTTTTTTGATATTAACTTTCCTATCGAAAAATTCAATTAAAATTCAGCATTCGCCTCCGAACTTTTATCTAGAAACACTAATCAACTTTTAGGAGGAAATAATTGGAAAATGAATAAAATAAACATTTAAAAAATGTTAAATCAACATTCCTTATTGAATTAAATTATCTTTTTTACTTGGAAGAGTAAAATTGTAAAGAAAAACACAGCGAACGGGAGACAGGGTAAATTTATTTTATTAATGGGTGTAGGGATTAAGGAGTTGTATAATCACACACGTTTTATTACTTTGTGTTTTATGTTGGCACATTTAGCTTTTTTACTACTAACGAACCATTCGGTGTCAAGTTAACGAGTATTTTGAATTGTGAGAGACCACAGCTGCAATGTTTACTCAGCTGTAAGCCGAGAGCATCAAAAGGACATTTTGTGTTTTTGCAGTGTTCCGTCAAGGAGACATTGGGACCAATTGGTACACCATTTTAGCCGGATCTTTGAGTGTGTATACGTCCAGAACGGGTCGCATTGAGGTAAGACGTTAATAACTATTATTGTGTTAGTTATGTTGGAAACATTTGAGTTTGTTTTTTTTAATGGTCGAAGTTATTTTTAACTTGTTTGTTTTGGTTTTCGAACTTCATTTCTTGGGAGAGAATTTTTGTTTTGCATCTTTTAGGCATTAAGAAAGGAAAAATAAAGAAAAAGTAATTTTTTTTAAACTGTAAGTTTTGTTTTGTTGGTTTTTGGCTAGAAGGTCAAGGGGCAAATCTAA
Organism: Strigamia transsilvanica; assembly: GCA_034701245.1. NCBI lineage: Eukaryota > Metazoa > Arthropoda > Chilopoda > Geophilomorpha > Linotaeniidae > Strigamia > Strigamia transsilvanica. The sequence continues at coordinate 66,811 of JAQIXU010000080.1, read as the reverse complement.
AATTAGAGTTTGTTTTTTTTACGGGATCATGAAATATGACGAGCTGGGGCAATTTTTTGATTTTGAAACCACAGGAGAGCATCGAAAGCGAATTCAGCTTAAAGGGATTTCTCATTAAAGTTTGAGACTTTTCCATTTGAAATGTGCTATGATTTATGATTTATTTAAAAAACGTGGAAAAGTTGGAGGGAAATTAAGTGAGACTTAAATTTTGCACAAAAAAAAATGCAAAAATGCAAAAATGCAAGATCTCCCATAAATAACGAATATGTTTATCGCATCTCACTCGAAAAGTTTGCTTGACAGTTTGTTTGATTTGTGATTTGCATTTTAAGAAGTAAAGTTTGGATTTCTGCTTAATTAAATCACCGCAGACGAGTTAATGGAATTAACAGATTGCTTGTACAGATAGCAACTCGCAGCATTATCTCAATGTTTAATTAACAAACTTTGATGATACATCACTCGGCAGATGGCACTGTTCGTCGAATATTGAAAAAATTAAACGAAAATTTCTAACTTTACATATTACAAAAGTTGGAGTAAATTGACTGTCGCGCTCGATTGGGGTCACGGGTCAAGGTGTTCCTTTTATTAGCGAGACGCGAACAGACAGCGATCATGTGATAACACCTTTTTCTGTCGCGTCGCGTGCAGGGGGCACCGGGCACCTGCTTCGGGTAGCGGATACCAAATGATTCTGATTGGGTGCATTGATCCCCTCCACCAACGGAAATAGTGCTGATCTGATTCATTGTGACGATCTGTGAATTCGCCATTGACTTATTGGATTTTGATTGAGAGGGTCATCGACCTCGTTCCCTCACGAAAAAATATTTAGGTCGAAATAAAAATGAATAGTTTTGTTCGATTTAATAAATTTATCAGCAACTGATAAGAAATTGATAGTCAATTGATAGTAATTGGTGGAAACGCGTTTTGTTTCGGGGAATTTTTGACTCGGTTGGCGTACGGGGTTCAACGGGCTGCATCACCTGGATATCCAATTGTAACTGGTATTATGTAGTGTAGTTCCACCTCTACTCAACCGTCTTCACTTCCCTTTCATTCATTTATATCCTGTGGTCATGACACCTGTAGGCAACTCACCACTTGCACGTGACTGTACCAAAACAAACCGACACACATCTCAGCTCGCTTGATATGGATACGATTTCGAGTGCTCGTTTGTGAAGAAACATCGTGATTTTTTAATTGATTGAGGTGTTACTTTTGTTTTGGTTCGCGCGGCTCCGTTAATTGCTGACGTGGCAAAATGCTGGGATCACATAAAGGGAAATATTACGTATCGGGAACGCCACCTCGCCATATGAAAGCGGTAAGAACGATTTTAAGAGTTTTGTGCAAAACGAAATGATTCTTTTTGGCGTGTTGTGGTTACATCTCTGATGTATACGCAGCATGTGGATTCCAGTGCCACAAGTGGCGCATCAGCTGCTCCGAGTCGATAACATTGTTGATTAAGGGGTGACAATTGAGTTTGGAAAAAAATGGAAATGTTTTTCTCATTTATTTCAAGTACAGTTGAGCATTGTTTGGTTGCTAGCTGGAGTTTTTGAATCGATTTAAAAAATAGAGTTTTTTTTCTTCATCGCTTGAGTGTGAAATTTCGTTCGCCGCAATGTTTATATAAATAAAAATCAAGCTAAAATCATTTCGTACTGAATATAAAATTAAATTACAATATCAAGCACATCCACGGAAAAGAATATCCCGGACGAATAAATCTGGAACAGAATTTCCGCATATTTTTCTCCAACACAAAAAATAATTTTTATTTTCTAATAAATAAATAAATAAATGACAATGAAGGGGAATTGAATTGTAATCAAAGGTTAGAAGTGAGTGCGGGTGTATTTTGTCAAATTGGATTGGGTGGGTGTGCCAGTGTCGTTGCGAAATGGATAAATCGATGAACGCCTGTCGTTGTCACGTGCGATCCGATCGGAAGGTGCTGGGCGATCGGGCTCGTGTTGGGTGTAACGTACGTGACCTTTTGTTCGCGCGCCAGTTGTACGAATGTAAGGAATCCCGTGGCGTTTGTCTTGTCGAATTCCCATCACACATGACACGTGTGCGGGTGCGCCCACGCTGCACCCAAATGTCGATTCCATTTCCACGGGGAATCGCGCCGTACCTGCGCGCGGATTCGTTTGTTCAAGCGCTGGATGTTGTTGCCTGGCAACGATGAAAGATGTCTGCCCGAGGGGCGTGTGCGAGTGTAACCGTGAGTGACACCCTTCGGCCGCATTGCTAATTTGAGCCCGTCACGGCCCGACAAACCAATGGCTTCTTCGCAGTGCCATTCACTGCTTGTTGGTATTGTTGTTTGTCTTTAAAGTATCGTTGATTACCGCCAAATATCCTTGAGGGTTCGATGGAATGCCAAACATCCGCAGCGTCGAGCGTTAAGCTCATATCTTGCTTGGAACGCTTGTGTTGTTTTTGGTGTCAAAATAAGCGTGAAAAGGTTTGAGAAATTCTTTTCGATTTTTGTTTGTTTTTGTTTGTTTGATGTTTTGTGAATTTTTATTAAATCAAGTGAATTGAAATGTGAATTTAGTTGAGATTTTTATTTTTGTTTTTTTGTTTTTTTATTTTTTTTGTTGTGAATAAGGATTCGATCACATTATGCACATTGGGTATTGGAAGTGCCTTTGGAGGAGAGTCAATTTTGGACCATAGTCCGCGCGATGTCACTATAGTAACAACGGAGCATTGCGAGTTACTTCGAGTGGAACAACGTGATTTCCGTATGTTGTGGGAGGTAAGTTTTTCTCTTTTTGTTTCAATGTATTTAGTTGTTAGAATTTAGAATTTAAAAAAGAAATTTTTTTTGGTTGTGCTTTTGTGTTTTTAATTTTATTTTTTATTTTTTGGTTTTTCTGGATTATGTAAACAAGTGTGGTTTCAAGATTGGCTAGAATGAATTTAATGGAAAGATGTTGCTAATCTAAGCTGTCAGTTTTATTTATTCTTGGAGGTAATCCCCTGTGGAGGATGAGTTTTGTCAGGTTGGAAATTAAAGTGACCTTTTTATGACCCTTGCCAAGGTGAACGTGAATCGATATTCTTGGCTTTTATCTAAAAAGTCAATTTTTATATGAAATTTTTATTTTTTTTTACATTGATTTTAGAACATTTAATTTTTTAATTTTTTTTTTTACTTGTGCAACAACCTATAATGTAGCTTAAATATACTCGAAGTAGTATTGAGAATGAATGCGAGTTATCGAAAAAAATATTTTATCTACATTTTTTGTTTTAATCTGAAATCATTTCCGCGCAGATGTTGCCGCTGTTTTCCAATACTCCGTTGTGTTCTTAATTAATATTTCTATCTTTTTTCTTTTTTGAATTTTTTTATTCATTTTTTCCTTTGAAATTTATTTTTATATTACGGTTTAGTAGTGTTTCGTGATGGGTAAATGGCTAGATGATTTCAGAGTCGCGAATAAAAGTGCGGTATTAGCCATAATTATAAAAAGATTAAAAAATAATCAGGAAGTAAAAAAAAAAATCGTGTTGGTGTTGAGTTAGTGATTTTGTTTTTATTATTTTTTTTAAATTCACTTTTGGTAATAAAAAAAAAAAAAAAAAAAAAAAGTCAATTGACTTAAAACATGTCTCGCTTTGCCAATTACGTATAGGAAATGTTTGTACACTAAATTTTGCAAATTCTAGTTGGGTTAAATTTAATTAACGAAAATTAGGTTGGAGTTTGAGGGTGTTTTTAATTGGAAACACGAAGTGCGATTCGATTTTTTTGTTATTTCATTAGATTCGTTCATTTATCGAAAGTTGCAAAATAAGTTTTGCAACTGGAAGCCAAATATAGCGATAAGAAAAATATAAAAAAAAATTTAAAAAAAATAACAAAAAAACCGTATCAGAAATAGAAAAATGATTAGAGCGGATGTTATAATGGTTGGGAAAGACCTGACACCCACTGCGAGCGACCTAAAACGTTGTTTTATTGCAAAATGAGGTAATGTTTTCGCCCTCTGCTTCGAATCTTGCCCACGGTTTCATATTTTTATCGGAAAAGACACAGGATGATTTCTAAATTTCACTTGCTGTGATGGATGACTCACGAGTAATAAATAGGTCAATGCAATGGAAATGCAGCTTTTATTTCGATTTCTTTTGTCACATACAGGAAACGTGACATTTTGAGATGTTTATTGTGAAAAAGAAAAAAAGTTAATATTTTTTTTAGACATTTTTTTTATTACATTTTGTGTCTGTGGGAAGTGAAAAGTTGCGTTGCAGTGAAGCCCTGAACTTGAATTTTGAATTAACGTGTTTCGTGCGATGTTGTTTACCTGTTTTTTCGATTAAACAGATTGAAAAGAACCTTGGAAACGAAGTGAATGCCAAATCTTGTTTACATTTAATAATTCTTTGAACTTGAATTTTTAAATTTAAAAATCTATTTATCTCGTTTGTTGCTTCTCAGCGAAATTACTCTTTTTCTTTTGCTTTTTTTGTCCAACTTTAAATGGCAAGAAGGAAACGTGCAATTGTTTCCTGCTTTCTTCTTTCATTTATCATGAAAGAAAATGAATTGAGCTCACTTAACTTAAAGGACTTTGAAGATGGGGCAATTGAAATTGACCCAAGGTTTAAGCAGGTGAGTTGAGCACCCCGTGGTGCAGTTTGCACGTCCAAAATGAGATCTCCGCGTCTCGAGCAGCGTTCCGTGCGTCCGTTGAGGAAATATAAGCATCTCCGAGCACCTCCGCTCAACTTCCGCTCTTCACCAGATGATTATTGATTAGTTTCGTTTCAAACACTCGAAAAAAATAAAAAATTATTCAATAAATTTAAAAAAAAAATTAAAAATGATTTTTGATAATGTTATTATATATCCGGTCATTTTTAAATATTTTTTTTCAATGTTGTGTATTCAGTTTGTGTGGTGGTGGTGGAGGAGCCTAACCAATAAGAGTTTAATTGGGTAATGAGTTTTGAGGGCGTCTCCCTCTCTCTCTCACATGAAGGTTTAGCCGTGCTACTGTGCTGAGTTCATCGTTCTTTGTGCCTTTGCTTGACGTGTTGAATTTTTATTTCATTTCGCCTTTAAAGTTTGCGGGTGGGGTTTTCAATTTGGTTAATGAAAGTGGAAAATTGAAGCGGTGCATTTCAATGTCGTTATTGAAGGAAATTAGCAGCATTTTGCGCAAAAGTCACGTTCATCTCTTCACTAAAGAGGTAAGGGGAAGCCAAGTATTCATTTTTGTTCCTTGTTCAGATTGACACGTGGGAAAAATGCGAGAGCGGCTTCAAATTTCTCATGTTTAAATTTTTCCTATCCGTTAATGGGTTTTGTTGGTTTAAAGCTGCGTTCGTTTTGTGCCACTTGTGAATTATTCAGCTGCATGCGATGGGTGATGCGAGTTTGGGTGGAATTGCACGCGCAATTTGGGGTAATTAAATGTTATTGTGATTTAAAGGGTCAAGATTTTTAATACATTGACTATTAATGGAAACCGCAAGTGCTGCTTGAGTAAATAAATTAAGAAAATGTCAGGATTTATACTCTGAGCAACGATTTTCGAGCCTCTAATGAGAGAATAAATTCGTTTAATCGTTGTTTGTTTGTTTTTTTCTTTGAAAAGTTTAGTGCGAAATTTAATATGAAATTTCGCGTTTTAATTTTTAATGCGAAATTAATGCTTTTGTTGTAATTATTTGTTTGCTTTAATTAAAGGCCAGAGTTCAGTAGATTCAAATTAGCTGCCTGCAGGGATGAGAAAAGTGATAGGACTTAGTGACAAGTGCTTCCGGTTCCTGTCATTGTATTGATTAACCCCCTGACGGGAAGACATTTCACTGGAAGTGTTTAAAATTGATAAATATTGGATTAAGTGAGAATAATTTGATTAGATATTCCAGGAAATTGCTATTTTCTTCACTTGTTTGTTGGATTATTCTTGTAGGTGATGATGAATCGATAAAATGGTTTAAGTCTTTAATTGTTGTTGTTTTTTCTTTTTTTTTGGAAGATTAAATTGCATCGATTTTTGCGAGCTAAATCCGCTTTGTTTTCGGATTTATCTAGCGGTGGTTATTTATTAAATTATATTTCAGTTGGAGGCCGAGTGGGGGAATTGTTTTTAAGTGAAATTTGTTATTCGAGGGCACCGGGGTTCGAACGTGAACTGGGGGATAATAAAGTAAGCCAGCTTAAAGCGATAATTTTCATCAATATAGTCAATACAAGCGAAGAATCTCGCTGCCAGATCAGCACTCGGTGACGAGGATGCGGTTTCCATGGCAACTTCATTGGCAGAAGGGTTGCTGCAATCAATTGACGTAGGCGAAATGTGAAGAGATAAATAGAAAAATATACTTGTAAGGAAGACAAATACAATCGAGTTTTCTGTGTTTCAAAGTGATGTTTTTTTAAAAAATTAAATTAGTTTTAGGTCGAGTTTTAGTGGTCTTTCATTTGTCCACTTTGTGGGCTCGTGTTGTATTTTTTTTTCTACTCATTATATTTTTTGTTTTGTATTTTATGGGGTCGTGTCTAGTCCCAGTGGGAGACAAAGTTTTGGCGGCTTTATTGGAATTGTAATAACTTCTCCCACTGCGCACGTCAACTGCAGCGCGAGTGTGGCCAGATAGAAGAAAGGGAAAAGCGGCTTGGGAAGGATATTTGAAATTCTGACTTTACACTTTGTCTACGTGGCAAATGTTTTTGTATATATTTGCTTTTATATCGTCGAGTTAATATCTTTCTTTTCTCTCGTGTTTATTGTTACTGTTGTAAATAACTCGAAGCGATTCTCTTTTTTTTTCTTCTTTTTTTTACAACAAACATGAAAATCTTTATTCGCTCTTTTCGGATGAGTTTTCATGCTGCTTTTCTTTTTCTTTTTCTTTTTCCGCATAGACTTTAAAAAATATTGATATTTCGTGTGCTTCGTTGGCTTTTTTTTATTATGACTTTTTATGCTTACGATGTCAGAGTAGTGGCTTAACTTCCGTGTTATATGAAGCAGGTTTTATTCCCATCTCGACCCGTCCATATTAATGAAAACTTATAGTCGACGCCCCAAGACACTGATGATGGTATAAATTTAAAATTTTTAATTTTTTAATTTTTTTTGTTGTTTTTATTTTTATATTTAATTTCACGCATCGTGTTTGTGGTGATATTTCACACCAGTCGGTCTTAAACTGATTAAAAATGTTGCTTTTGTGTGATAGAGCTTAAATCATACAAGTGACAGAGCCGGGGAACACATATGGCGCGTTGCCAAGGTTTGTTGAAGTCGAGCAGTCGTCGATTTTGCCGCCTTTTGTACGACTAGCGATGCTGCCCTCGCCGATTCAGCACCCGCATGACTTCCGTTGGTCTTATATGTGTTGTATCTCGTTACAGCGCAACAAGCAGTACATGGAAGAGTTTCTGGATCCGGTTGGATCTCCTCAGGTGGACGAGCAACACTCAGGTAAACATTTGAAATCATAATCACTCTTGAATTTTACGCCACGACGCACTTTGTTCAGCCTATTTCATGCAAACGGAAGTTGATTAGAATAATTTATGTAATTGATAGTTTTTTTTAAATTTTTTTTTCTTTCAATTATTATTTTTAATTAACTCAACCTCGTTTTTCGAGTTGTTGTCGATGAGTGCTGCAGGATTTCTTTCATTCTTTGACGTTCTTTTAGAGAGGGTGTAAGACATTTACACAAGTGTAGATGAAATCAATTTTTCTTTTTTCCTAATGCGCTGTAAATCGCATCTGTGGCTTTCCTGTTATGTTTTTTTTGTGTGTGTGGGGGATTACATAGCCTGATAAGAGGACATTGCGATATCAGTTGAAAAGCAAATTTAATTTCGGTATTGAAAGAATGAAATTTATTGTGAAAAATGAGAAAAGTTGGTGATGGTTTTTTGTGCCGCGAATTCGGTCTTGGTTTGAGACGTAGAACGAAATAATTCAATATTTTAATTAAATTGCAGAGAGAAAAGTGTAAATTTAATATTTTTCTTTGAAATTAAAGTTTATGCATGGCTTACGAAACAAGGTGCATGGATAAGGAAATGAGATTATCATATTTCTCTAACAATTTGGGAAGTCGTATCTTTCTAGCATGAAAATCAGTTAAAGTGAACAGAGAAATAAATTGCCCAAATTACCATTCTGCACACGCAATTCTTTATTTCAACAAATGAATTTAATTTTGTCAGAAAACAAAAAAAACTTTGCACTTAAAATTTGCATAAAAATAATGTGGTGGAAGGGAAAAAGAGGAGTATTGACATTTTGGCTGAATTTTTGGTGTTTTGGTTGGTTTATTGCTAAGACCTTGGGAGTTGTAGTGAGCCACAATTGCTCCTCCTACTTATTACTTATCCAGAACGTTTCCCTTTGGTGCTGATGTATTTAAGACTTTTCTTCCTTCTCGTTGGATTTGAGCCAGAGCAAAGAAGAAAAACATTTTTTTGTTCGGGCAAGTTGGTTCAACTTGCTCGTTTCTCGTAAAGCCAACATCTTTAATGAGCTTGGGTTTCTTGTAAATGGTCGTCGACTGCGGCTTAAATGAGCTTCAAATGTCTTCAACAACCTTGGCATTTTTTGGTATAGACGTTGGAATCGCTAAAGTCGAGTCAAACTTAGATTTTGATATATTTTTTTTTTTTAAAATGATTTTTTGATTAGAAAAATATATTTTTCCACTTTTTATAGTATATATATTCGAGTTTACTTGTAATTCTCCATTATCCGAGCCAATTTTGAAGGTTCTTTCCCCCAAATACAATTTATGAGGAAAACAGAACAATTTACTGGATAGAATGAGTTTCGTTTTCCATTTTTATTTCCTTTGTGATACTTTTTCAAGCTTTGATTATTTTAGACAATTGAAAATTTAATTTTATCAATTATTATTCATTCAATATTGTTTATTTGGTTCGAAAACCACACCGCAATTAAAATAATGGCTATTTTACATGACTTCAGAGAGTCAATGAAATTCTTGCAGTGCAGCCAACCTATTACGCTATTAGGTACAAATGTCATATGGCTGTGCGATCTGTTGGCCAATTTTTTCCCGTGTCAGGCGAGATAATTGAAAGCAAGAAGAGCGAGCTAGTACGGGGACGGGAGAGAGGAGGGGGATCTTTGATTCATCTCGGTCTTGACTTTTCGTCAATACTGGTACTTTGTCTGCTCTTTTTTTGTGCTTTGGGAACCGATTCTCTTTCAGAAAGCTTCTCTTCTCCAAATCTAATTATACAACGCGAAATAGAATTTTTTTTGGATTTTTTTTTTTGGTGTTTAATTATATAGTGTTGCTAATTAGTAATTGTCATTGATTATTACAGTTACATCGCCGGAATCTGATCGGTTGGCCAACCATTCCGATGAATGTCGATCGCCCGAACAGTCAGTCGCATCCGCCGCGCAATCTTCACCCGTTCGACAACAACCTCAGATGCCAAAGAAACCGCCTGATCCGCAGGATATTCCAAATCCTGGACTACCAATAGTTGAAGTAATTCTGTCATAGTTATTCTGAAATTATTTATCATTTCTTGCATCCCGTTGCTCGTTGACCCGTTCCAATTTGACTTCCTTTGGCTGGTTGTAGATGGTTGAGGATGTTGTTTTCGAAAATAATTTTCAATAATTAAAATGACATATTTGGAGCCAGTTGTATGGGGAAACAAGTGCGTTATAACGAACCGCGATATAACGAATTTTTGTTATAACGAATTTGTGCTGTAACAAATTTTTGTAAATGACTTGGTTGGTCGGCCATAGAACATAGTTAAAGATGTTAAATATTTCGATATAACGAATTTTGATACAACGAATTATTCGGTATAACAAACAAGTTTTTATAATTAAAATTTAATTTTTTCAGCTACGAACTGTAAATTGATATAACGAATTCTCGTTATATCGAACCGATTTCTCGGGGCCCTTGCGATTCGTTATAACGAGGTTCGACTGTATTGTTTTTAAACAAAGCAACAAACACTCAATTACTCGCATCTAAAAGCTGTAAAGTAAGACAGAAATTTTACTTTTGTTAAATAAAATATGCTCTTTTATCAGCCAAGAGATGAGTTGGGCCAATGGGAATTTGTCCCTTCATTTGTAATTTAAATATATATACATATTTTTTTAAAAGAAAAAAGAAAGCGGCTTTGCAATTCTCTGCCCCTTGGCATTTGCAGCGTGAAGTTAAGCTAAGCTTCTCTGCAAAACCTGAAAGAGCACACGTTGCTGCTTTTATATCTTTGACTGCACATGCATTGCATTTGCGTAAAATAGTCTGAGGATGTTGCATAGAGGGGCATGGAGGGGCATTGAAGTTTGAAAAAATTCGAAATCGTACTTTTTCTTATTGGGAAAACAGGAAAATTAAAATGAGGCTTTTCTAGAGGGATTTAGTCGCAGAAAATAAAATTCATTTTTATTTAATTTCTTCATTTATTCACACATTTCTGAATACAACTAGGAATAAATTGTCGAAATTAAGGGAGATTAATTGCGTGAAAATGTTAATCCGAATCCAATTTATCAACTTTTAATTTGGGGATTTCGAACTAGAAAATTAAAAACAGCTCAATCATAAAAGTGTAAAATTAATTTTTAATTTTTAAAAAAATTCATTCTCGCAGATTCCGTCGGAGCAAATTAATCGAGTCGGCTGGGTGATGAGAACACTCATCTTGGCTCGAAATCCACAAATGATCCGAGATAGAAAGTACCATTTACACACGTACAGGAAATGCATGGTCGGCACCGAAATGGTGGATTGGATCCTGTCGCAGGGAAACATCCATTCTCGAAGCCACGCGATTGCCATGTGGCAAGTAATTCTCGAAGAAGGAGTCATCGCTCACGGTAAATACAATCTCACGTTCTTCATGTGTTGCGCGCATCAAATAAAATGTTGCTTGTAATTGCCTTCGTTTGGCGTTTCAAAGGAAAAGAAATGGAGTAAAAGAGAGCAGTGCAGAAAGAAAGAAAGAAAGAAAGAAAGAAAAAAAAAATAAAAGTTTTTTGCCACAGAGAGGAGAGGAGAGCAGTTCTCTTTGTACGAAAAAAAAATTTAATGCTCGGAAGAATGTTTTTACGCTTCGTGGCACCGCACAATGGAACAAAAAAAAAGTTGCTTTTTATCTGACTGCAAAATTAGACTGAAAGTTTTTCATGACATAAATAGAAGGATGCGCAATGTGTAACTCTTAAAGGGAGAATTTTTAAACAATATGTGTACACACCGTATCCGGTTTGGTTTCAGTATTGTGAATACAAGCTTTAGATGTTTGTGTGTTGGTCTGCGTGTAGACATAGGTGGCTGGAATTAATGCGTTGAAATTACAGCTAAAAATGTGAGTAAAATTTAACGATCTCACGCATCACCTCGCCGGATCTTGCCCTATCTCGCACAATCTTGCACAGAATCGTTTCTAAAGGATAAGTGCCGCATAAATGAACGCTTCTTTTATTAATAATAACTTGGTATAGTGTTCCCATTCAATTGCAATATATTGGGTGGGCGAGGCGGACAGTTTATTGAAATTCATGACATTTTTTTTTAAAAGAAAAAGAAATGATGGAAATGCAAGAAACGAATGTAAACAACCAACGATGAGTTCGTGTGTGCACCTTAAGCCTAAAAACAAATAAATAACAGAATACGGCTTTCAAATATGGTTTTAAAAAATATTATTTATTGACACAAGGATCCGAAATATTAATATAAACCTTCGGAAATGCAATATTTCAAGAATTCAAGTGCTAATCTCTCGAACTTCCACGTCCAGTGCTCATTATGGCCTCCCTTGGGCTTCACTGCAGTTTCCGTTTTCCTGCTGCAGTGCAGCGCAGCTAATGGGACCTCTGCCTTTTCTTTCGTCTGTTTTGCAGTTTTTAGAATTGGCGGAAGTCCTCATAAGCATTACACAACTTTTCGGCCAATAACAGCATAGGAGCAGAGCACTCTGGATTTGAATTTTAACTTCGGGGGACGTTCAATTTGAGAAAGTTCACTTCGACAAAGATTCCAGTTCCAGTTTCAGTTCCAGTTTCTGACCCCATTCGTCATAATTTCAGCGTGTTGGTGGTGCAAACTGGCGGCGAAAACACAAACCAATTAAAGGATTATTTTGTCGCGCGCGTTAACTGTTTACTGCCTAGTCGAGTGAAGTGATGTGCACACTGTGCCACTACCGATACTGCACCTTTAAGTGCATCTGGCGGCGACTGCAAAACAAGTAGAAACGCTCAACAGTCGGCTAATCTCAAAACTAGACATAAACAACTAAGAACTAATTTGTAAAGATTAGACAAATTGCGTAATGGAAATGATTTTTAATCAAAATTGATCGCGATGAAAAATTGTCAAGTGATTTATCCATTGGGTCATTGAATGCGTTTTATTGATCTTGCAAGTTGAGCATGAAATGAAATGTTGGCTGTGGCAATCGCAGCAGCAAGATAAATATTTGAAGCGGGGCGTTTGCTTTTGCTTTTGCTTTTCCCTTTTTCCCTTTTGCCCTTTTGCCGGCACCGTTACGGGGGTGGGCAGAGGACGCAACGCAACGCAACGCAACCAAAGAGCAGATTTTATTGCGAAATCTGCATCGCTTGTTGCCTAACTCAATTGACCAAGCTAAAAATTGGATTGAAAAATGGGCAAATTATTTACTGCGGGGCGTTTGGGCGTCGCAACGAATCACAAGAGATAATTGAAGGGAGTTTGTAAGAAAATAAACAAACGTAGCTTCATTAAAAGTCACGGGTGGCGATCAATCAAGGTATTACAGACAAGAAAATCTCATTACAAGTTCAAATAGACTCTTTAATTAATTGCTCCATGTTGGGCCTTAGTTTAAAGGAAAAGTTTAAATGCAATTTATTTCGGTTTAAACTTGGGTGAATGAATGAATTGGGATGACTTGTTGATTTTTCTTGCGGTGTTTGTTGGTTTTTAATAATCAAGTTTTTGCGTTCGGGATTAAATTGTTTTTGCCAAAATGTATTGTGGGCTTATGAATTTTTGATGCTAATTGCGTTGTTTGGTTGCAGTTACCGAGGAACATCATTTCAAAGACAAGTACCTTTTCTATCGGTTCCGCGATGATAAAATGGGAGTTGGCACTATGCCATCGTTGCAGGAGAAAAAGGAGGCCGAAGAGGTTCTGCAAGACACTTTGGCACTCATGTTGGCCGCGGGTCCTGATGCTATGATGAGGATGATTTTGAGAAAACCGTAAGGAAATCTCAGTGCACAAAATCCGCTTCATTTGAGGGGAAAATTGGCTTTAAATATTTACATTTTTCATTTTGCATTTTTTTTTTGCATTTGCAATTTGCGGAAAAAAAAATTCATTGATAAGTGGAGAATCTGGAAAAATAATATTTTAGAGATTTGGATTTTTTTGACACAAATTACTGGATTAAAAACGCTTAAATCATAAAAAAAAAAAAAAAAAAGATGATGATACTGGCGTGTTCTATGAAATCGAGTTATAAACTGCGAGACGTCACGAATAATATTTATGTTCTCTTTTCCTACTCCTTGGCAGATCTCACGAGAGAACGTTGGACGACCTGGAACTAATTTACGAGGAATTAGTGCACATCAAAGCACTATCCCATTTATCCAATTCAGTGAAAAGAGAACTTGCAAGTGTAGTTGTTTTCGAATCGCATCAAACTGCAGACGCCGTTCGTGAGTTTAATTTAACTTATCACCATTTTTTGACACTTTTTTCCCTCCCATTTTTATTCTCGAGCAGTGTTCCATCAAGGGGATGAAGGCAAATCATGGTACATAATCATCAAGGGTTCAGTGAATGTAGTGATTTACGGCAAAGGTGTCGTGTGCACGTTACATGAAGGAGATGACTTTGGCAAGCTCGCACTCATGAACGACGCACCTAGGTAATAACAAACTTATTTCCCATAAGAGAAAGAAAGAGAGAAAGGATGGAAGGAAGGAAGGAAGGAAGGAGGGGGGCAAAAATGGGGTCATGAATGGGAAAGATGAGACGCGGTAATAGTGTTGTGGAAAGCGCAAATTTGATAGACTCGCGGTTGTGAACTAGATTTATCGTTTTAGGGCAGCGACCATCGTTTTACGGGATGACAATTGTCATTTTTTACGAGTGGACAAAGAGGATTTTAATCGAATTGTCAGGGTACGAAGTGTGGCATAAAGCAGATGTGTCCAATTACTGTTTATCGCACTCCATCCACGCTTTGGTTTTTATTCCAGGACGTTGAGGCTAATACGGTGCGCTTGAAAGAACACGGTCAAGATGTTTTGGTGTTGGAGAAGATTCCCACTTCGTCTGGACATTCGACCGATTCCCAGTCTCATTACAAGTAAAAGAGAAAAATAATGATTTAAATTGATATTTTATATATATTTTATATATATTTTTTGCTTTGCTTTAATGAGGTACGCGGTGATGGCTGGAACGCCGCAGAAGATGTTGGAGCATTTGTTGGAAACCCGAATCGACTCTCGCACCGAAATTTCAGACGTCTTCCTCGAAGATTTCCTCCTGACTCATGTTATTTTCATGCCGAGTCATCAGCTTTGTCCGGAGCTTATGGGGCAATATCCTTTTGAATGAATAAAATATTCTTTATCCGAATTAATAGCTGTTCGTTACGCTTCTTAATCAAGTTGATTCACCTACAGAATTGAGTCTTCCAACACCAACCACGAGACGGATTTCATTACAGCCAACAAACGTAGGGTAGTCACATTTGTCGTCAATTGGGTTCACATCATACGAGATGCCGTTTTCGATGACTCCACGACTGCTACATTTCTCGACGTAAGACGGACACGAGATGAGACGACACATTTTTGATTGATAGATTTTTATTGCATAAGTTTTCTTTTTGTTTTAATATTAAAGGAACTTAACAACGTCGTCCGAGCCGATTCTCGACGTTATAATTTGCAGGAGGAGGTTAAAACAATGTCACGGATTATCGACACGAAGCAAAAGTGAGAGAAATTAAATTTTAATTAATTGATTGATTAATTAATTGATTTGCTGTTGACAGATTTGTTGAAGAACGACAAACGAGTACGGGGAGGAAATGGAAATTGCAACCGAGTGGACATTTGGTGAGGGTTTCACGGAGCAACGGACAAGAGGATGGAAATTCGTTGCATCAACCGCCCATGAGGCAGACGGACGATGGTGGATGAATAGAATGTGTTTAAAAATATTTATTTATTTATTTATTTATTTATTTATTCATTTGGTTAGTGATTTTCAAAGTATACTGCGCCGACCACACTTATGGCACCTTGAAGATGCCATTGGGGGCCACCGCCGAGATGATCAAAAGGTGCGCTGCCGACAAGCTCGGTCTCAAGGACGACTTGCTTCTGGTCGAAGTTAAATCTACTGGAGGTAATCGTACGTCTCGATTAATTATGTATTTATTTATTTATTTATTTATTTATTTATTTATCTGTTGGTTCGTGTAGAGCGTGTCGTGTTCAAGGATACAGAAGTGAGCATCCCCACGGGGCTCAGTTTGAACGGGCGCATCTTTATCACTCCTAGAGATCACGTGGACGCCTTGGTAAATAAATGGTGGATGAGAGAGAAGCGCGAGTTATTGTCACGGCGTGTTTGATTTCAGACTCCGTTGGCGGAACAAGATGGTCCCACAGAAGGAACTGCGACTAACATTGAGATGTTTAGTTCTCGAGATCTCGCGTTTCATCTGATGGCCATCGATTGGGATTTATTCAGCAACGTGCATGAGGTGACTGAAAT
This sequence comes from Strigamia transsilvanica, assembly GCA_034701245.1. Taxonomy (NCBI): domain Eukaryota; kingdom Metazoa; phylum Arthropoda; class Chilopoda; order Geophilomorpha; family Linotaeniidae; genus Strigamia; species Strigamia transsilvanica. Next base: position 51,000 of record JAQIXU010000080.1, on the reverse strand, counting down.
TCATTTAATTTTATTTAATTTAATTTAATTTAATTTAATTGGCAGTACGAGATGATTTATCACGTGTTCGGGCGTCACCAGTTTCGTCGAATCATGTCCAATTTGGACGTGTTTCTTCGTCGATTTAATGAAGTTCAGTATTGGATTGCCACTGAGATGTGCCTTACCAAAACGCTCAGTAAACGAGTGCAGCTGATAAGAAAATTTATAAAAATGGCTGCCTAGTAAGTCAAAGTTGCCGACAACGAGTTGGTAATTTTAATTGCACGTTTTTCTCTCTCCAGTTGTCGTGATTTTCAAAACTTGAATGCTTTTTTTGCTATTGTAATGGGTCTTAATAATGTGGCTGTGAGTCGCCTCTCTCAAACGTGGGAGGTAAAAAAGAGAAATATTTGTTGACTATTGCCGAATATTTAGTGACCTCGTGCGTTAAATTGCAGAAACTTCCTAGTAAATTCAAAAAGATGTTTAGTGAATTCGAGACGTTAATTGATCCTTCGAGGAACCATCGCGTTTATAGGATAACGATGGCGAAAATGGCTCCTCCAATTATACCATTCATGCCATTGCTCATTAAAGGTACCTGCTGTTTTCGATTTGCTCATTAATTTGTCAGATAAGTGACGTCATTGCGATTGTTTGTAGACATGACATTTACTCATGAAGGGAACAAAACGTATTACGAGGGTCTAGTCAATTTTGAAAAGATGGTAATGAGATGACAAGTAAGAATCGAATGTCGACTGTCCTACTCTAAAGTTTTTCTTTTCTTTGATATTTTTAGCATATGTTAGCCCAAACACTACGCACTATTCGCCATTGCCGTAGTCAGCCATTTCGTACGTTTTTCTGTTTGTTTTCATTTCTATTGAATAAATTGTTCTCCTTTTTTTTTTTTAGATTATGACGAAGCTTTATTAACCAAGAATGATCTTGAAATTAGACAATTTTTAAGGTACGGTGGAGAAAATGGCTTTTTTTCTTTTAATGCGATTTCTATTTGCTGAATAATTTGGGAGATAAGAAACACAAATTCAAAAAAAAATTTTTTGGGAGAAAAGATAGCGGAGTTAAGGGCGGGGGTAGTGGGGGGAAATAAAACAGATTATTCGGGCGAGTTAGTGGAGCTGAAGCAATGCAGGGAAGTGAAGTGATGTGAAATTTGTTATTTTTCTAATATGTGTTTATTGCGTTTATTGCAGAAATCTTTCTATAATTGAGAATCAGAGGATTCTCACGCAGTTGTCGCATAAATTAGAACCACGTCGAGGCTAGAGATACATTTAATATTGATTTTGGGACTTTTACCACCACGGTCACAAGGTACCTGCTAAATTAGAGATTAATTAATTTATTAAAAGCCGTGTGCAACTAAGTGGCGTGTGTGAACGAAACGACAAGTGAAAACTGAAATCAAAACCTAAGGACATTCCAAGTTCGAAGAAACCGAATTTTTCATTTTTTTTTTTCTCTTCATTTTTCCATTTTTCCATTTTTCCATTTTTTATTCAAATTCCTGTGTTTCGGTTCATGATTTTTCAAATACCATTCCAATGTCGGCATGGTTTTACCTTTTTCTTACCCAACATACTTAATCTATATAATTAATAACGAAACAAATGATTCATACGAATGATATAAAATGATATAAAACCCTTGTACTTTTTTATACGAACAAAATTTCGACAAAATCGAACAAAGATTTTTCACTCGATACATTTTAACAAACCAAAGGTTAAAGCAGGGTCAATTTCACGACATGAATGTATAGAGCCTTCCATTGTTTACTCTTTTAAGTTCTACGTGTGTGGATAGTGTAAATATTTTGAAATTCGTGTTTTTGTTAGGTTACATTTAATTTCTTGTGTATTTTGTGCCAATTGTGTTTCCTGGTGCTCACGATACTCTTAATTTATGAGAAAATTCGCTTCAGGAATAATTTCAATCATTTATTTAAATTAAATTTAAAAAAGCGCATTTATTTGAAAAAGAAAAGAAAAAAAGAAAAAATTAAAATAAATAAATACTGTGATGTTTTAATGATTTAATTCAATACTGAATTGCCCTTTCCACGTGTCTTGTAATTCTGCAATTGTAAAACTTTGATGCTCAAGTCTTTAAACCTGCCACTTTACTGTTTAAGTAAAAAGAAAAAACGAAAAAAAAAAACATAATGTACGATGTACCTCTAGTGGATATTGTTTTAATTATTATGTATCTGTATATTATACAGTTTAAAAATTTCGTACAAAGATATTTTTTTGTATTGTAATTAATGGGTGTCAATGTTTTGATTACAATTTTTATTTTCAACATGAAAAATTATTTTTTTCTTTCCCTTTCCCTTAAAAGTTAAAAATTAAATTGCATTTTTACGATACAAAGAAAAGAAAAGCAAAAATCACGCCAAGTGTGATTGCGAATATTAATCGTTGTAAGTCGCATGTCCTTGTTTTCTCCATGCTACATTTTGTGGGAGGGAAATTAACATTGTTGCTATTTTTTTAAAGTATCTTTTCCTGCCAGATAAATTCCTACGTACGTTTGAACAAGAAAAAATATAAAACATATCACTTTGAACTCTTCTCTATCTCCGATGCCTTGCACTCTTTGTAGCTTTTTTCATAACATTAGGAAGAAAAAATATATATACACAAAAATTAAATAATTAAATAAATAAATAAATAAAAAGAGCAAAAAAATAAAAATAAAACAACAAAAAAACAACACTGATACGTATTTTGTATGCAGTAAATTTAGCGATTGAATTTGTTTTCTAACCTTGCCATGTTCTCAATTGACACTTGATGGGCTGATGTATTAAATGTTTGTCTCGGCTTTGAAATAGACGATAAAAACTAAAGTATTGCATTAATTCCAAGCTCAAATTCCTCAGGACAAACTCCTGGAATTAAGAAATTGCTAGTATTAAACTAACGTTAAGTATTACGGATTGGAAATGATAAAATTGATTTATTTTATTGTATTTGTGGTACTGATCTGTGGAGATTTATTTTTCCATTGTATTTACTACCTCACTCGCCTATGCAGCGTAGTCACGTAAATTAAGGTGTGTAATTATTTCATTATCATTTTAGCTTCGTTATTATTATTATTATTTTAATTTTTTATTTTTAAGTGGAAAATTAATTAAGTTTGATGTCGTTGAATTTATTTTTCCTCCAGAACTGCCAGATGTTAAATAAAATGTCATTGTGCAGGTTGCAAATTGTTGCGTGTCATTTGAGACATATCTTTTTTTGTACATAGTCAAATTTTATGCCTCAACGAAGTGTCTCATTTTGTAAAGAAAATAAAAATTTATTTATAAAATTTAGTTTTATCTGTTGGTGTCATTTAAGCGATTACCAGATATCTTGTGGTATTTATGTAAGTTTTCTTGTTGCATCATCTCGACTTAAAAATGGAGAAAATTGACATACATTCGCATATTTTACCGCCTGAAATACCCGACATGAAAAAGGTAAGAGCGAAATACTTGTACGCTATTCCTCGTTCTTTGCGGGGAAGTAATTTGTTGTTTCAGTTTTCAGGTTACGGTGGATGGATTCAATTGGAACGTGATGTTGGTGAAAAGGGAGGTAGAATGACGAAAGACAACGGAGATTTTTTCCGATCGGTTAGTAACAATTTGTGGTGTTTAGAAAGTCGTTTGAAGGACATGGATCGGACCGGTATGTGGAATTCTTAGGAAGAAAATTGCACGTTTTTGAGAGTAAAATTGTTTTCAGGCGTAAAAATGCAAGTTCTTTCGACAGTACCTGTGATGTTTAGTTATTGGGTTAATGAGATGAATTATTTTGGGTAAAAAATTGATTTTAAAAGCGATTTTCTAGGCGAAACCACAAGATGCGTTGCACTTAAGTCAACAACTTAATAATCACGTTGCCTATTGCGTTCAAGAGTATCCGACTAGGTTTGTCGGTTTGGGCACAATCCCGATGCAAAGTCCAGAGTTGGCGGTTGAAGAATTGCAGAGATGCGTGTTGGATTTAAAATTGAAAGGAGTTCAAATTGGAACTCACGTGAATGAGTGGAACTTGGACGACCCGCATTTGGATCGTATTTTCAAAGTAACCTCCATTTCACTCAAATGTGCTCACCTTTGTTCAGCTTTGCTTAAGTTTGCTCCATTTTCTACTCGGTTCCCACTCTGTTCCACTTTGTTTCACTTCCTATTTTGCTCCATTTTGCTCCATTTTGCTCTGTTACGCTCTATTTTGACCTATTTTACTATTGTCTTCTGTTTTGCTCAACTTTACTGATTTTGAAGATAAAATATAGGCAGCCCAAGATCTGGATTGTGCCATTTTCGTCCATCCTTGGGAAATGCAATGCGACGGCAGGATGAAACCTTATTGGCTTCCCTGGCTTACAGGTAACTATGTTGGCCCGGATCCGGATAACACAACACATTAACTCACCCAATTCATTTCTTTTAAGGTATGCCATTCGAGACTACAAATGCAATTTCGTGCATGATATTTGGAGGAGTTTTCGAACGTTATCCCAGTTTACGCGTCTGTTTTGCTCATGGTGGCGGCTCCTTCCCTTTCACAGTGGGACGCATTGAACGCGGCTTCAACATACGTCCGGATTTATGCGCTGCGAAAATAAAAAGAAGTCCGCGCTACTACTTGGACAGAATCTATGTGGATTGTCTGGTTCATGACGCCGATGCGTTGAAATTTCTCATACAAACTATGGGCGAAGTAAGCAGCTCCACGCACAATCCAAGATGACCGTATAGAATGACTTTTTTCTTCTTCTAAGGATCACGTGATGCTCGGAAGCGATTACCCATTTCCGTTAGGAGAGCTCCAGCCGGGACAGTTAGCTGAATCGACGTTAAATAAACCGAGCCTGGTAAAAGTCCAAATCGCTTTTTATATTGTCAAATAATTATGCTAACTTAACAAATCTTTTATAATCACAGAAAAGAATATTGGCGCAGAATGCAATTAACTTCTTTAACATCGACAAGTTCTAGTTGCGCGCTAAACTTTTCGATAATTCTTTGTTCTCCGCATTTATGTCTAAAAAGTGTCGCAATTTATTCTTCAATTCGTCGACTTCTTTCGTATTCAGAGCCGACAATGGGACAATCGCGTCGAAATTGATCGCATTTGCGGCCACTAAATACTGCGGAATGTCTTTCAAAGCGTCTGGATGCGGACAGAAAATATAACTTTTGATTAAATATTTTAAAAAATGAATTTCACTCACCTTGGAAGTGCTTTAGTTTGTCCGTGAGGATTTGTAATTTGGCTTTGGCTAGTTTCTTATCCATTTTGTTGACAACTAGGATGGCAGGTTTTTTCACCAATTCCTCCGCGTACAATTCCAATTGCTAGAATTGACGTTAAAAATAACGGATTTATATACGGTAATTGCATTTTTATTTTAAATTCACCTTATTCAAGATAACTATCGTTTCAAATGCCTCTCTGAAAGGACGATTTGACAGTTGAAATCCATTAATATCAATGACAAATACGAGTAGTTTTGTCCTTTCGATGTGTTTAAGGTGATTATGTCCCAATGCTTCGTTTTCGTGCGCTCCTTCAACTATACTAGGTACATCGGCGAGCGTAATCTGAAGTGGAAACATGGCAAAGATTTGGAAAATTAATTATTTTATTCAATTTTCAACTCTACCTGCCTGTAGTCTGAATATTCTGCTGTGTGAATACTCGATTCAATCGTTTTAACTATGAAGATAAATCATTTTAGTGATTTTTAGTGAATTTTAGTGAATATCGCGTACGTGTAGGGACTTTGGACTCGGATTTTGTCCGTTTCGAGATCGATTGTACTATTGTCGATTTGCCAGCCGAAGGGAAGCTGCCATTTGTTTTACACAAAAACGTTTTAAAAACGATTTAATTTTTAATTTTTTAAATTTTACCCGACAAACCCGACGTCGGAAACTAGTTTCAGATCCAGAAGAATAGTTTGCGTCTGTCCTATTTGACCAGAAAATTGATTTTCTGCGCATCCTCCAGCTCCTCCTTGAGCCACCAAAACGCTCGCATCTTCTTTCTTCAAATCTCCTAACAAACGTCCCTGTTCGGTCAAAACTTGCACACCGACTGGAACTTTAATTTTCAACTCAGTTCCCGGTGCTCCCACAACATACCGCGCCCTGCATAAATAATAACAACAAAATTTAAGAAATTTAATATATATATTTTTTAAATTCGTGCCGATTGGTTGCTCACTTGCTGTCCTCTCCTACGCCGGCGCTAAACCGTTGTTTGGGAAATTCTTTGGAGAGGTTTAATAGAGTTTGATCGTGTTTTGCAACCACGTAAACACATCCACCTTTTCCTCCAATGCCGTCGAACCGCGGGTTTCCCATTCCCCCCGCTCCGGCTTTCACGTGGATGCGAAGTTTATCGACGAAACCTCTCGTGCCGTGTCCGGTATACTACAGATACAGTCAAATATTAATTAATTGTTCATCGATTTACTTTTTTTTCCATTTAAATTTACCTTATATGCTTTTAAAAGCGCAGTTTTCAAAACCATCGTGACACGAGATTAGGTCTGCTATTAGTCCGGCTAAGTAGGCGGTATCTGGCGACAAAATAGAGAACTTAAAATGTAGAAAAACGGAGTTTGTTTATTGCGGTAAGTGAATACAATTTTATTTATTTATCTATTCAATTCGAAAGAAATTCATCGTATCTTAAATATTTTATTTAAATTTGCATCGCGACAATGAGTTATGAAAAAATTTACAAATTTATCAAGTTGCGTTCACATTTGTCACTTGATGTTCGTCGGTGTTGTCGACTAATAATTCCTTCAGTTTTTCCTTCAACGTGTCCACTTCGATCCTTTTCTTCGCCGAAATAGGAATAACAGCTCGAAATTTGATAAGTCGTTTCGGTTTAACTTCCTCCGGCACATTCGTCACGGCGTCTATAAAACGGACAAATTCAAATTAATCGTTTTGCTTTTAATTTTAATTGTTTTCTTCTTTTTTTGCCTTCGACATTATTCAAATTGTTCATCAACGATTCGAAATTTTCTTCGGCCGTTTCCGTGTCCATTTTGTTAACGACCAAAACGGCTTCTTTTTCGACCAATTCTTCTTTGTACAGTTCCAATTCCTTATTTAACAAAACGATCGTTTCGAATGCACTTCGAAATGGATATTTAATCCCCAATTGGAACCCATTCACGTCGACGACAAACAGCAATAATTTCGTCCGTTCGACATGTTTAAGGAATCGGTGCCCCATGCCCACGTTGTAATGGGCGCCTTCAATCAGACCGGGTAAATCTGCTAGAGCGATCTAAAATGATAAAAAAAATACACTTAACACTGGCAAAACAATTTCATCGCGCGTTTTAACCTGATTGTGATTTGGGAATTCCACAATTCCAATACTTGGTTGAATAGTAGTAACTGGAACCAACAAATTCAATCAAAATTTACAATTCATTCAAACAGGGCCAGATACAGAAAACGTACACAGGGTGGCCATTTTGGTTCAATTTCTCACACAAAATAGCATGATTTTCATAAAAAGTCGGAAATTTTGTTTTTGTGGTGGAAAATTGGATTTTTATTAATCAAAAATGATTTCTTTTGGCTAAAAATAATTTTTTTTTGGTCTCAGAATAAATTTTTTGGTCCAAAAAATAAATGTTTCAAATTATTAAAATTTTATTATGACCTCCCTGTGGCCACCCCCTGGAACCGCCAGTGCATAAATAAATCTGTACATGGATACGAAGCCACTTTTGGTTTTGCTTTTGAAATCGCTTGTAGTAGCGTCGATTTTCCAGCATTTGGGAACCTGAAAACGTAATTGTCAATTTCTCGCGAATTTACGTCAAAATTAAATAATTTTCAATTTACCCTACAAACCCGACATCAGCGATAAGTTTGAGGTCGAGTGAGATGCTACGGCTTTCTCCCTGCTGAGGTATGAAATTATTTTCTGGACCCGCACCGTCGCCTCCTGCGGCCACCAACGCGCACGCGTTGTGCGTGTCTAAATCGCCTAGATAACAAACATTGATTTATCCATTTCCATTTCTTTCTAGCTTTGTTTACCGATAACTTGTCCATTGTCCAACACTACGGTCACACCGACTGGTACTTTGACCCGAATATCGTGTCCCGGGGGTCCCAAAACGCTCCTGGTTCTAGTTACATTCGAGGATTTTTTTTTTGTTAAATCAAAATATCATTTCGTCACATTAATGATGGCATTTATTGTACGCTCACGAGCTGTGGTGTCCCGCACCCGCTGAAAATCGCTTTGTGGGTGAATTGTTCGACACCATTTTCAATGTGTAATCGTCTTTAGCTACGACGAAAACATTTCCACCTTTTCCGCCGACTCCGCCGAAACGAACGATCCCATTTCCACCGATACCTCCTTTCACGTGAATCCGAAGTTTGTCGATGAAATTTGATTTTCGGTACCTGCTGACCTGTTTAAACATAAATTCGAATTACGAACGTGTCAAAGGTAATGAAATTTCAAATTATACCTTAGAAGCGCTGCTTAAAACCAATGTTTTGAATACCATTTTTGCGTATTACACATTTCGAGCCGCCATTTTTGGGATTTTAAAAAATTTGACCGTTTCAATGCTGCCATCTGGTGGCAAAAAACCAAACTCGCCGTAACAACAAAAACTTTATTTACATTCAAAGATTTCCAACAAAATTGTATTTGCATTGTTCGATACATTCCCACAATGCGTTTTCATCACCCACCAATACAATGGCATCGGTAGTGACGAGCGTAGTGGCCACGTGCAAAGCCGACAACCACGCTTCGGTTTTGGGGCGAAATGCATCGACCACGTCGTGCCGATTGTCCGATAAATCGCAATTGTTTCGTAGAATTTGTACAAAGCGTCGAAACGCATCGGCTAACAACGAGCGCTCCTTTTTCAGTGTCTGTAGCCACGAGATGCAATCGTCTTCAGCTTTACCCCCGCCGTCGATGGCTGACGAGAGACTCGATGATAATCGGTGAATAAGATGACGAACGCTGTGTTCCTTCGCGGATCCCAATGGTGTGCAACTCGAACAAATGACGATCGTCTTTGTGGAAAAGACGAAAAAATATTTTTGTGACTTTTCGAATTAGAAATGAATTTTTACTTGAATTTGCTGAGGTATTTGGATGAGGACGTAATTATCACGATTTGTTATGTCGTCGGTGGTCCAACGTTCTATCGATATATCGGAGATGATGTTCGACTGTTGTTTTGGAAGCAAATTGTTTATGTTAGAGCGAAGAAAAAAATCGGATCGTCATTGTTGTTTTCACCTTGTCGCAGTCGAGGATGTAATTTTGCGGCGCGATTTGAAGGGAGGATGATAGATTGTGTAGTAATTTGGCGGGGATGTTTGAGATGACTAGGATTTGCGATGACAAACATTCGTCTGATAATTTAGTGTCGACCGAGCCTTGGACTAATAAAAGGTCGATTTGCATCTGGGGAGAAAGAAAAATGTAGAAATTAGGGTGGCATCGAATACTAGTAATAAAAAAAAGCTATTTTTACATTTCAAAAAATATTTTTATATTGATAACAGCAATTTTTACATTGTTCTATGCTAAAAAGTCCTTTTTATGTGAAAAAATTCAATTTTAGAGTGAAAAGTGTCATTTTAGCGTGAAAAGTGTAATTTTAGCGTGAAAAATAAAAATTCTACATTAAAAATGCAATTTTTACGTTAAACATGCAATTTTTGCGTTAAACCTGCAATTTTCACATTAGAAATGCAATTTTTACCTAAATTTTTCAAATTTCACCTAAAAATGTAAAGTTACGTGATAAAATGCAATTTATGTAGTGTTAGTATTTCTCCTAAAAAAGGTATAAATTCGGATTGAAAAATGTAAATCATTATAATTTACTCATTATTATGTATTCGGCCGAATACATTATATTCGGTTTTTTAGCCAAATAGGTCGAGTAACCGAATACAAACGGAATATTCGGTGCAATCTTAACAAAAATGTAATTACGAATTTAAAAAAAAATTAAATATTTTTATTACGGATTTTAGTTTTTGAACGACACAATTGATCCAATCGTTCGATCGAGTCGTTTGAGCGAGGAAATTATCGCTTGTCAACACCAATTTACTTTTGATCGATTCATTGTAACCGCGATGATTGTAATCGTAGTTTACACTTCCACAAATCAACTGCAAATAGTAAAATTAAATAATTTTGCAGTATTTACTTTTATTTTTCGAATTTATTTTTTTTTACCAAACCATTCCGAGATTTCAGCATATTTGAAAAATAAATGTCGTTCAATTGGCGCGTAGAAATTACAATTCCCGGAACAACTCTGCTCGAACGAGTGTTCCCAAGAAGCGACAAAACGAGAATACGACTCGCATCCAAACTAAAGCGTAAAATAAATATTTTAATTCGAAACGTTGACATTCCGAGAGATGCAATTACGAGAAATCGTCGCGCTTTCGCTGCTCAACTTGATTCGTCCATGCCGTAACTAAAAGCGACGACATTTCTCGTTCTCTTTCGCAATGACAAACTCTCGCCACGATTTTCTGCATCGCCGCCAACGTCGACTGTCCAACTATCGCCTCATCCTCGTCGATGTTTGCGATGTGCAAATGTCGACTCGTCGCGAGTATTCGTTGCATCGATGGCGATAAATTCCTGTTAGCATTTCTCTCGCTTTTTAAACCACTTATCATGGAATACGATTTACTTTCGCAATATTTCACGCACGACTCGAGGTCGGTTCGGAGTGTTTTACAAACTTCGATCGTGTCGTTGCCCTAATTCAAATAAAAGTCAATTACTTGTTTATTTGTTTATTTGTCAATACGAACATGTTTTATAGTGTCTATAAAGGCATTGTGGAAAACGTGTATGTATGAAATCAAGGTCGTGGTACCGTTGGTGTATTTTTCATGATGGGACTGTACGGCCGAATTCACAAACTGGCTGAGACTGGTCTGCAAAAATGAGTAAAATGAGCAAATAATTTTTTTTTTACGTTGTGGAAAAATATACTTTGTAAGGCAAAACGGATAAATAATCAGCGGGGCATGATACTGCTTGAACTTGATCGTCTTCAACAACAAATTTCATGCATTTGTTTGGTCCCAGAAAGCTTCGAACAACATTGAAAAAATCCATCGATTCTCGATCGCCATTTGTAAACAAACGGATCCAGGCACGTGTAATGCTCCGATTAGCAAATTGTGACTCTAATTGGCTGGTGATTGGCCAAACCAGAATGAAATCAGTTTATTTTATGACTTTGACAGTCTATTGTCACGTGAAAATCAGATGAAATCCGATTTGATTACTATATTATGTTTCCTCGCTGTAGGATTGTCGCTGATACATTACTTACTCCTGGTGCGTGCGGAAATTTCGAAACCTAACGCAGGGCGCCGCTTGTACGATTTCGCGGGACGCTTGAACCGCGAACGACGTGCTCAAAACTCGTACGACACAGATTGTGGCCAAACGAAGACGAAAACGGCAACGAACAAGACGTCTAAACAAGTAGGCAAAAGAAAATATTCAATTCTTTATTTTCGGGTTACTTAAAAAACTTAACTTAAAAATAGTTTTAAATACATTGATACGCAACAAAATAATTCCAATACAAAAACCCAATAAATTATGACTAAAATAATTCCAACGAAAAAAAAAAATATTCTACACGAACACGGAATTTACGCATTCATCGATACACGTGACAGTATTTGAGTTAGATTGCTTTGCATAGGTTGTCGGTTGCTTAGCAACAGTTGTTTACAGTCCGTCCGTGATGGCGGATTGTGAAATAGAAAAATTTGCTTCTAATTGAACGATTCGCTCGTTTCCTAAAATGGAAAAAGCAGAGGGTCTGGATTTTTCCGAGTGCGTGTACAATTTATTGTACAAAACCGTCGACGAATGCGAGGAGCCGAAGAAACCGCGGCTGAAGTAAGAAAACGAAAATAATTCTAATTCGTTGCCGGGCAATTTGAAATGAACGAATGAAATTGTTTCGCAGATACAAATCCGTGTACAGCGATCAAGTCAAAGAGGAAGTGAAGAAAAACAGATCGGCACATCGCACGATGGGTTTGGCCGAAGAAAATTTACCGCAACCGCAATCGTTTTTAAAAAAACACAGCAAAGAATTGAAATTGGAGGAACAATGCGCAGCTCGGCCACCGAGGGAGAAAGACCACTGTTGTTCGAGGGCGGTTCCCGTACCTCGGCGCAGCGAGATGAAGGAAATGCCGAAAAGCGAACCCACAAAGAAAGATTTCATCTCGTTAAACGCGTCCAAAGTGGTTTTAATGCCCGCTCTCAAACCCGTCATTAAACAAGTCGACTCGCGCACAGGAAACAGTTTCCAGCTTCCAACGTCGGGATTGCAACCGCTGTTTTTGAACAAAAAGGTTGAATCGTTTGTGTTTGAATTTAATTTTTAGTGAAATTTGATTTCGCAGAGTTATGGTCGCGTTCCTCCGTATTTGGAGCAAAGGAAAAAAGAAATTGAAGACGAACAGAAGGACTACGAAGCGTATATCGGTGAAAATGTGGAACAGGGGAATATGAAACAAATTGCCGAAGAGGAGCGGCAGAAAATGCTCGAGGTGTGCGAAATGGAAATGCGTCGAAGGAAATGTGTGGAATTTGATTTAAATTGTCGTTTAGGGCTTGAAGAATAACTGGGATGCGCTGTTCAAAATATACCAGAAGATGTCGCTCACGATCGACACGGTGGGCAAGAAGAGGAAAAAGGCGCAGTTGGAAGCCGAGATGAAACAACTGGAGAAAGACATTTCGTTGCTCGAAGGATATCCAACTATTTATTTATTGCAGTAGATCTCGAGATAGAACACGAACGGAGGGTTTGTATTAGTTGAACCGATGTAAAACAACGAATGACGACAACATTTCATAAGAAATCTAGAACATTTTTTTTTAAAAAGATTTTTGTTTTTGTTTTTTTACAGTTTACATTTTTCGAAGAATTATTTGGAAGAAACGAAGAAAAGTTCGATATGTTTTTGATTGAAACGGATGTGTATTGATGGGTATACTTGTATTAAAGATTGGTTTTAAGGTGAATCTTTGAGCAGAGATTTTGTTTGAAGTATGTAGTGAGTGAGTCGGGTTGGAAGGCAGCCGTGGTTGAGTTGGTGGAACTCGACTAATTGTAGCACGTCGTAGAATTTGGTTTTGCCGTTGTCCATGGAGTATACGGTTTGTTCGTTGTCTTCGACCTGCATGAAATAATGATGATTAAAAGTTATAATTTTTTTTAACTTTTATTTACTCACCGGTAAGATTTGTGTGTGGTAAATTTTATCGCTGTATACAAATGACAGAACGAACGTGTTTGGCGTTGAACGACTCTTATCACGTACCAGAAAAACACTAGATGTTGAGGGGAAAAAAGTATATGATTCACTGCTTCAGTGGGCACGTTTGAGTTTGTATATTTAATAACTACAAAGTAGTTTTTCATTGGGACGGTGAAAATTTCCACGAGAAAATCTACGAATTTTTTCGTAAAATTTATAAGAAAAATTTTAAAAATTTGAATTTTTTTCTACAATTTTTAAGTTTTCTCGAAGATTTCGAATTTATCGAATTATTTTTTCTCCAAAAAAGTGAAAACTTTTTTTTAAAAATTGACTTCCGGTTTGTTTACCCATTAACCGTCCCGTGCTTTGTAAGTAAGTGAATCGCTTCTTCTCTGGACAAGCCATTATGAAACCACGGCTGCGTTATATGCACGCCGTAGTCCATCCCCACCACACTGCTCACGCTACTCGATTTCCGCTGCAGTATTTTCTAAATTTCCAAAATCAACTATTAATAATTTAAAAAAAAAAAAAAAAAAAAAAATTGTTGACAAAATGATCGATTACCTTATTCCGATTGCAGCCCTCAGCTTGCGCAATGGCTCTTGCCCTATTAGGATCCTCAACAATTCTACCCCTCTCTCCAGTAAAATCCATGGCAACACGACTCCTCGTGCTTTCCTTTATGCAAACAGATAAGAAAACGGATGAGAGCGCTTAATGCTACGTGCCATCATTGAGTCCATGTTTACATCGCTAATTTTCGAACTACTAAAATCTTTGCCATTACAGTTGACTCGTGATTGCACGTTTTTGAAATTGTCCCGCAATTGCTTGCCGTACTGCGTGAGCGAAATTGAAAAATTGAAAAATTAAATTCCACGCTAAGTCAACAAATGCTGCGATTTTCTTGCTTTACCTTTGCTAACCGTAATCCAGCGATCCAGCAAGTTCGGATTTTATCATTATCGCATGCAAAAAATATATTTTTGGCTTCCACGTTTTTGGCTTGGTCGTGGAACTTGAAATATATATTTTAAAAAAAATTTTTTTTTAAATTAAAAATAATCGGACAATTGAAGCTTTTGTTTTGTTTTTGTTTTGGCTCGAGTGTCTGTTCGCGGAATTGATGGGAAGCAGAAAGTTTAAAAGAAATCAAATGTAAATAAATCCATATTGATAACTGAGAGGGAAATTTGAGAATCAAAAAAACTCTTTTTCAAGGTCATTATCCTCAGATTACTTGAGATTATCATTGGAAATCAACGTCGTGTGCTATGGAAAATGAAAAAAAACAAAAACATCACAGTTCATTCACTCGTGTCTGTTTTAGCGATTCGATGTTATTTTTTGACTTTTCTTGAAAAACATTCGTCGTGCAGCTGTTTTTATTTTTTCCTTTTTGAAGATGATTCGCACTTCAATCAAACGTGAAAAAAAGTGAATAAATAAAAAGGGAAAAATAAATACAACCGAAATTTCGTATTATCGTACCAGTCTGCACGAATTTTTAAAAAATGTTAAAAAATATTTACTTTTTATTTTATTTGATTGCACTTAAAATCCCCAGGATTCAATTTCCTGTTCCCACACTCCACCACATTAGTTTGAAACTTGTAAGGTTTGACAGCTTCTCTGACAAGCTTCAATGTGCCCTTCGCGTTTCTAAATCTTCACATTTGAAAATTGGAAAGAAAAAAAAAGAGCAAATACCTTCAAGCAGAAGCAAAATTCGGTCGGAATTTTAAAGTATTTGCCGTCTTTTTCAAAACTATACACATTGAAATCGTGTAGATCTGCACAGATATTAAATTTACTCGGATCCTGCAAATACACAAATGAAAACAAAAGAAAAAAAAACCCAAAAAAATAATTTATAAATTCACTTACTGTGATCTTTGATGTAAATGAATAGTAAAGTGTATTTTTAACGAGGAGAAAAAAAGCTTTCTTCCACAATTCCTGTAAATTCCATTGTATCCACAAATAGCCAAATATTTTCGGAGGTTCACCTTTAGATTTGATTAACCACTAAAACACAAACGGGTTAAATCAAAAGTTGAAATGAAATTAACTTCAGGGCCGGCCCTAGATAGGATCGAGTGGAGCAACTGATCAGAAGCGCCAAGACTTACGGAGCGCATTATTTTGCCCAAATTCCACCACGAGCATTCAAAACAGTAGGTGCGTGTGTGCGTTCAATTCAAGAATTGAACGCACCCAATGACCTGGAGCTGGCGCTGATGAATTTTCATACCTTTAGTGACACTGCTTTGCTCCAATCGTGTTCATCCGTTAAACATTCGCTTTGCGACTCAATTTCTACCATATCGACAGGAAAAAATTGCTAGGAATTGAAAATAAATAATTGCACATGTAAATTTTATATTACAATTTAATTTACGTTTATAATTGAGGAACTATGCATTAAGATAGTAACTATACCTTTCCTTAATTTGTGGTGGATAAATTGTATTGTGTTGTTTACTTTTCTTCCAATTACAACAAAGGGCTTAAGATGGTAATTAGCAGTTTGCAGTAATAAAAGTTAATTTGCAACGTTTAAAAGAGCACAGGAAGTTGTTTTATTACTTTGACTAGAAACTTCCCAATTTTGATTTTTCCGCATCTAAACACCATGTCAGCAAGCATCACTGCAACATTTTAATTTCTGCCACAGTCGAAATAATGACAGGAAAATGCGACTGTTAATGTGCCAGTTAAAATGTATGAAAGGAAGGCGCAATTCCATTAAGCTTAAAGCACAGGCCTGCAATCAATTCAGTTCCTGGGCGCATCTAATTATACAAGTATTATCTATGCTTGCCTAACCACAAACACAATCCGATTGTGGACTCAATGTGAGTCGAATTTAGTGGCGATGAATGAAAGAAAGAATGACTTACCGAAGGGTTCTTGAGGATTTCGTATTTTCTAAAGTCTTTCCTGAAATAGAACCTGTTGTTGCAAGTGGATTGTTTACATTGCCTCCATGACAAAAATATTTTCAACACTTCTTCGTGATCCTCCAGGCTTCTTTCTTCGCGTTGAAAACATGTGGTTAATGATCCAGCCTCTTCTAGACTTATTATTTCTTAATAAACTCAAACTCACCTAATCCCAATTCATCCAGGTACTCCACGACGGACCAGTTTGTGTCTTTGGCTACGTGGTTTTTCAATGCCAGTAATTGGCAGAGATCACTGGTCCTCAAGTTTTCTTCGACGACAATAGTTTTGCAACTGCCATCTTCGTTGTAGAAATCAACATCTGCCTTGAAAACACGAAGCAACAACACTTAACTCAGATAAAAGTGCCTAATCTCAATAATCAATAACAAAACAAGTGTATTTCACGGCTGGGAATGGCTCACACAAACAAATGGCAATAAAACAGAAAAAAAGGCCAAAAATAATGGAAACTGTATTTTTTTTGGCATTTTTCTGTCCTCAAAAAAGTGTTGTTCCCCACTTCCAAATCTACCCTAGAACAACAAACAATCCCTTGATTTATGCGGTTTGCCACAGTACATTGCAAAGACTTGGATAGGTTTTCTAGGAACGTAATGACCATGCAAATCGAGGGATTGTTGTACTGTACTCTGCATTGTACTTGGCAGTTAAGTAGTAGGTCCTGCATGGAGCTTCCATGCAGGATTTGTTGGGATGTCTCAATATTCAAAAGACATCCTGTGTAATTGAAAAGCGTGTTGCTAGCAAGTCACAACAAACCGTCTGGTTTCCAAGGTTCCCCATTGTTAAATTGCCGTCTAGCCAATATTCGAGCCAGAGATTGAGCAAATTTATTGTGAAAAATGGAAATTGAACATTTTTAATCATCTAAATGAGAGCAAAAATAGACCTACTTCTTTTATGTCTTCACCATCATCATCACTTAATTCAGACAAGGCTAAGGATGATTTGCTGTCACAAAGTCGTTCGTAGCTGTTGTTGCCCAACAAGCAATTACAATTCATCATGTGGTGAAAAACTGGAAAAATGAACTTCACATGAGTCAGCATAAATAATAGAGTTGGCGTGCAATTTTTATAAATTAAACGTGTCTGCTGCGCACATTTATTATGCTGAACAGCGAGGACAACGACCTGTTTGAAAGAGGTGCAAAATTGAGAATCGTAGATCATTTATTAAAAATTACAATTGATTGGCATGTGTCAATGGGACGATACAATTCACACAAAATCACAAAGATAAAGATATTTATTTTTTTTTTGTTTACTTTTTTTATTTATTGTTATTATCATTTTTAAATTTGTGGGAAAAAAAAGTTGGAAATTTAATCAAAAGTTTTAAAGGTTTTTGAAAAAAAGTGAAAGCAGATTTACATAATTTTCAAGGGACTTGATCAATTTTGCATTAATTTCCTATCAAATTGATGGATAAAGTTTTGCTTAGATGCCATTTTTTTAAATTTTTTTTTTTATTTCATAATTCATCTTTTAAGGTTTCACGAAGGTAATTTGATTTTCAGCAGTGTTTAAACAAAATATCGATTGCAATTTATAAATTTATGCCGATCGTCGAGTCTCGACTGTTGAAAATACGATTAAGACGTTAAAAAGCCATTAAAATTGGTCAGTATTTTCGTGTAAAAGGTCATTCAATGTATATTTATGGCCATGAATGAGTGTATAGAAAAATATTCTTTTGCTAGAATGCGTTATTTGGAACGGGAAAAGTCATCACGCGCGATTTCTATGGAGATTTATTGTTGCCAAGTTCGCATTTGTATTGTTATGAAAATGCGAACAACACAGAAGAAAGAAAAATAATTTTTTGGTGAAATATATCAATTTTTTTCTTCTTAAAGTCAAGTTTATGGTTTCATTAACGTCGACATCATAAATCAATACGTTTTCCGCGAAATGTCCATTTACAACGAGTTGGGGCATGTTGTAAAAAAATACTAGTCGGCATCGCGAGTTATTATTTAAGCGAAATTGTTTGGTGTATTTTAATATTTGTGTCGGGTTTCGAGGTCTTTGTCATCCATTTGTGGCAGTTGATGATGATTTTTTTATTTTAGGGGAAACATATGGCGTTGCTTCTTGAAGATGAGTAATGTGGGTTTCCATTTTCTATGATGTCATATGTTGCATTTAATTGTCGGTATCGCCCATGTAAACGGTAAATCTTATTTGGCATCGGTTCAAGATTTTTATTCAAAATTTCATTTTTATTGATCGTAATTAACCTGATAAGATTTATCACGCAATCTGGGAAAAATTGTTTTGTAAATATGCCAGCATTTATTTATTTATTTATTTTTTAAACCCAAAAATAAATAAATAAATAAATAAATAAAAACAAGTTTTAAAAAAATTTTACAATTGACTGATTTCTCTTTCGCTTCTGCTCATCGCACGATTGACGTGTATCTATTTATGGACACGTTGCCCATCATCGGCCCCCGAAACGACACATTTCGAAGACATTTATGGGTTTTACGAGCTAATATACCTTCCAATAGATCTGATGTAATTTCAAGTTGTGACAAGCTACTTACCAACGGCTCGGATTCCGGAATTAGGAACGGTCTGCGAACATATTCACTGCCGGTTGATTAAAAGACGCGACCGGTCTCCCTCTTCGTGTTAAATGGACTCGTCTATGACAGTGATATCGAGTCCCGGATGTGTAAACACGCTTCTTCACAGCTGACGTCATACGAATGCCATTAGGAGAAAGATTTTTTTCTTTCAAAACGAAGCAAATCTTATCTATATATAGCCATTTCGTGGCGATTTCATAAGTGGGTTGGTTCTTTGATGTTGAAAGGATTTCAAACGATTTTTTTTAGTCATTAAATTTCCCGCTTGCTGTCGCTTCCGTTTCGTGGCACCATCTCGTGAGTAAAAATGCAAGATGGCTAAACAAAGCTTTGTATTGTTTCGAGATATGAAGCCAACCGAAATTGAAAGGTTCGTGTCGGTGGGCGCATTGATTTTTCGAGCCGATATTAAACGATCGGGAAAAAGTTTAGATGCAAGTCGGTAATTGGTAATTGATTGACCACTTGAAACGGCGGGAGATTTGAAGAGAATGGAAAAGCGAAGCGTGGAAAAATCAATACGAGCACGCATTAAGCCTAACGCGATTTTTCACGTGGTTGAACAGGTTGAACTCGGTAAATATTAGTTTAATCATAATTTTCTCATTAATTTCTAAATAAACACATTGATTGTTTTAATTTAGGAGGAAATGGTTGTGGAAAACCGACGATGGCTGAAAGAGAAAAAGAAAAAAAAAGAAAAATGGCGGCGTAACATTAAATAAATCAATAAAAAAAAGTGTTATTGAAGAATTTTCTGGCAAATCAATATTGATTCGGCGAAAAAACGGAAGTATTGCATCAGAAATTCGCACCAAGAAAACCTACGCAAGATTTGAGTTGATAATTTCCGAATTAAATTAATGATGTAAGTTGTTGAGCATTTTTGTTCCTCACTTTTTAATTAATTAATTAATTAATTAATTTGACTTTTTTTTTTTTTATATATTTTTTATTTTTTAGATCATTAATATTACGACGCAAAAACATAGCAAAGTAGGCGTTAATTTCCAGAGCCTATTAATTTTGACACAGTGCACGTATAAAACCTATGGAGACTCGTCGGCAATAGAAGTAAACGCGTAAAAGTCTCATTATCAACTCAATAGAGCACATTTTTGCGACTAATTTTCAACTTTGAACGTCCCTGCCTGCCTTTATTTGAATTTGAAAATTATATTGCGCAATTTGTGCATGTTAAAACGGGTGAAATCCAACTTGGCATTGATTATCTGTTTTTTTTTTTTCTTTTCCTTCTAACAGAAACAAATAAGTGATGGGAATAAATGTGCAAATGCCCACAACGAAAAGGTAAGATTCACTTTTCCGAGGTTAAAATATTTGTGGGAAAGATGCGTTGAAAAATGCAATAAGAAAGGCATTTACGTTTGAATTTGAATTTGAATAAATTGGTTTTGATTTTGAATTTAAAATGGCGAGCGCTAACAGCTAAGAGCTAAAGCCAACTGCTAATGGGATGAGTGGTGTAAATATTTGATGGGTTGATTAGTCCAGGTAAATCCGACATTGTGCGTCTTGGAAGCATTGCCATTCAGTTGAAGTTTGCCAAACAAGCCAAGCATGGAATTGCTCTTACAGCTTTTGCGAATGCAAGTAGCAACCTTTATGCGGGAGAAGTAAAAAAGAAAGAAAAAAAAAAGTCTCTGCTTTTGCTCGGTGCTTACATTAAGCTGCGAGTGGCCAAACCCTGTGTGGTATCTATCGACTGTTGGTTGCAAACACTCGATAATGTGGGCAGCGTGTGTAGAAACATTCATAAAAAACGTCTTAGCGAGCCGAAGAAAGAAAGAAAGAAAGAAGGAAAGGAAGGAAGGAAGCTTGAATCGCCAAATATGATCGCTATCATCTTGTGACGAGTCACGACTAAGCGCACAAAACGCACTGTTTCTACTTCTGGACTTGGTTTTGATTGGGAAATTAAATTTCAATTTAAAGAGATACTGACTTGTGAGATTATTACCGCTGTTCTCGGCAGTTTTTATTTGATGCTTTCAAAAGTTGGTCATTTCGCTTAAAGCGGGCTAATACGGTACGTGTAACCATTGTGAAGGAGTTTTTGCATCGTAAACTAAAATCTTATTTATTATTTAATAATTTTTTCATTTACGTTGTTATGCAGTAATATTTTACTTAAATATTTGAAATTCTGGCATTTGTAGATTTTTACTTGCACAAAATTATTATGACACTGTGAAAATTGCAGATTGATACATTTTCAATATCATGTGAAACCCTCCTTACGTTCAGTCAGTCTATGAATTCGATCTTTCATCCCATCAATTAATTCTGAAGAACCTTTTGATCAATTTCTTCCCAAGCATCGATAATTGTCTGTTTAAAGTCATTTACTGAGCTGTATTGCTTCCCATTGTCGTATACAGCTCTTACCATGAACCACCAGACATTCTCAATAGGGTCCATATCAGGACTGACAGCACGCCATGGCAAAAGTTTGATTTTTTTGGTGTTTGCCCACTCCAATGTTGACTTGGATACATGGATGGGAGCATTATCCTGTTGAAAGATGGCCTTTCGTCCAGCAATTTTTATAATCCAGGGCTTTAAATGGGAATTAAGCATATCTTGATGCTTATCTGAGTTCATCCTACCAGAAATAAAAGCGAGGTTGGTCTTTCCCTTATAGCCGAACGCACCCCAAACCATAACACTTTCACCACCTCCAACTCGTTTTGAAAACACTTTGTGTTCCTTTCGCAAAATCATACCAATAATGTTGGCAACCAACGGGTCCGTCCAAACTGAACTTCTTTTTGTTGGAAAATATAATGTGGTGCCATTCAGCACCCCATGCCCTACGATTTAGTTTGAGTTTTTGGGAGTTTTGGTGTGCATCGTTTCTTAATGTATTTAGCTATGCCAGATGATTTTAAGGCATTTAAAGCTGTTTCGATGCGCAGGACTGGAATTAGTCAATCATTTCTCATTTGTACAGAATGATTGGGATGTGCAGTTCGGATTTAGCATCATGATACTGTGTCCGAACTACAGCTACGCTACTGAGTTAGTAACACTGCCGCAACAAATTAACAACGTAGAACTAGTCATTGTGCGACGTCATTTCCATCACTGGTTTTGAGGAAGATGTAGTTCTCAAAAAGTTAATTCCAAGAATTAAATTTGCCGTTTAAAGGGTTTTTACGCGTCGAAAACTGGGTGTGGATTTGTAGTTTGAGAAACTATGTGTTAGGGCTGTGTGGAACTGTTTACAACATGAGATGCTCAAGATAGTGGTAATCCAGATGAAGCTGTAAAATGGCTCTCGTTTTTATCCACAGCCAGATGGGCTGAGAGAGAGAGAAAGAGAGATGAGTGGGGGTGATGATAACTGATAAGCAAGCAAGCTGGAAAATAGTTGAGGGGTGTGGGCCTGCTATCAGTTGATGGTGCAGCAGATGGCAAATGAAGGCTTGTTTGTTAATTCGAGCCGGGCTCGATCGAACTGTGGGCTCTTGTTGGCCGCTTTTAAAGATGCCAACCAACAGTTAATCAAGGGTCTTTAAGGTGAATTGCATTTGCAATGTGCAAATTAGTTTGTGCGTTTGTTCGTCTCTCGGCTTTAGGTTTTTCGTTTTTGCCACTTTGTTTTATCTGGGTGAGCTTGGCGTGTTTAATTGTTTGCTTGTTTGATGAGAGAAAAAGAGAGAGAGAGCAACGACTATTCTGGGCAGGAAACGAGCACTGGTGTTGACTTTGCAGTATAAACCCAGCTGCGGTTTCAACTTTTTTTTTTAAATTTATATTTTTAATCTAAGGTTGGATTTTGTTTTGTTTAATTACAAAGTTGAATTTAATATTTTGTAATGTTTTGTATAAAGGGACCCAATCGAAGTTTGTGATTTTTGTTGTGGTTTTCTTGAGTGGATTGAGGTCACGTAAGAATAGCGGAATTTGCTAGAATTATGGAGCAAAACCCATGGTCAAATGTATTAGACCACCTCATTTTTTTGAAAAACAGAAAATATTTATTTCCTATAATATTTTTTAGGTAAGATTTTAATAAAAACTAAAAAAAACACAAAATAGAGCAGGTCTTTCTGCACAAAACCATATACACCCAACCCTTGCTATATGGCCGTTCTTTATACAGCATTTCGCTATAACGGCCTTTGGGAAGTATGGCACGTTTTGATTTACGGCCCAAAATGTTCATTATACGGCCAGAAAGTTGGGAAAATCCCCTGTGTACGTTCCTCTGATTCGTTGTAAGGCTTTTCGCTTTACAGCCAACTTTTCTGGAACGTATGTAGGCCGTAAAGTGAGGGTTGGGTGTATTAGAAATAAAAATGTTACAAATTTGAAATGATAACATTAATTATTAAAGAAAAGAGAGACGGGACAAAGGTTTTAGACCACATCCATTACGAAATCTCAATATAAAGATCCAAAAATACAACCCATAATACTTCCGGTTCAACCTGTAGTAGTTTTTGTATTTTTGTAATGGAATTATTCCGCTTTTTTCTATTCCTTTGGGCGGATTTCTAGTGAAAAACTCGTAATGTTTACATTAAATTATATTGTGAAAAATTAATTTTTTTAAAAATGATTTATGAGTAATTTTGCTTTTATTTAATGTTTAAATAACATCGGGAACGCGAATTAGAATTTTTTTGAAAAATGAGTCGAGACTGGGAGAAGACCCTGAAACAAAATGATGGAAATTGATTTGCAATTAGTAGTCTTGCTCGAGTGATCGGCGGAGAAAATAATTCCATGAAATTTATCTCGAGTTGCTGTCATTTCAAAATGGAAATTTCTTTGATCTCGCTTCACTGCATTTAACATATGCTTTTGAAGACTGAATTAATTAATTTTTTTTTCCTTTTCCCTTTTTATTTCGTTTACTAATGCGATGTAAAAGCAGTTCATGAAAAATGCTTTCTTGACACAGATCAATGCAAATTCACGTCCGACTTTGCATTCTAAGCCCACAATTTTTCCCCTCTTTCTTTTAGCCCGTTTAACTACACGAAGAAATTTCAAGGAGCCACCTGTGTTTGAATTTTTGAAACAAAGTGAAGGCAAAGCAAGGCGTTCGTTCAATTGATCGGTTTTCGACGACTGCGTTTCAAATCCCGTTGTTGTCGTTTTGCAAATGAATTGTGCAGAGAAACGTCGGTCAATTATTCACTAGTGCCAAGTTGAACGCCCTTTTCTCAGTTCCGTCCATCATTCATTCCAGGAACTCTCACTCTCTCTCGCGCGCGCCCAGTTCCATGTATATTGCTGTTGTCATAGTGACGCGTGTCTTGCCCGAGCGATTATTACATGTCCATCGAGGAGTTGGGATTCTCGAGTTGTCAACGACACCTTTTGGAAATGATGAAAGAGAGAAGGTTAGCGATTCATAGCTTTTTTTTACATTTACATTTAGAATGTGATATTAAAGTTGGAAATGTTGGAAATGATTATGGTATCACAAGTGGAACGTAAACAAGGAAACGAAACTGAAATCAATTTGGAAACTCTGCTCGGTTATTGGCCTCTAAACAGCTGTTGTGAATATAGAAAAAAAGTTATTAATGAACGTTTAGAGAAAAAAATTTGAGTTTATTTTGCAATTTGATTAACATTATGGCCGGTTGGAGGTTTTTCGGACCAATGGAAAGAGTTATTAGTGGGGCCCTGGTCTGGGGCGAGGGTTGGATTTAGGTATTGCGGGGCCCCTAAGCAAATATAAATACATATGTGACAAAGAAAAAAAATTGCTTACAAAGTTAAAGATATATATTATATTTCCGATTTAAATACATTCATTCACATCAAAAACATCAAAATTATTATAACATTTTTTTCCTGCTTTTGATGACGGTGGAATATTTGTGGATTATATTGTTGAAGCAAAGAGTTCGCAGCTTATCCTGTTTCATACTCAAAATACTTAAGTCGACTAATTTTTTCTGAGATTTTTTTTCGGGGTCCCTGATGGGTGGGGACGCCTAAGCAACTGCTTATTCTGCTTATACGTAAATCCGGTTCTGTCTAGGGCCAGAGAAACCGACGTCTGAGCTGGGCCTGATTAACGCAGTGCGGAAGTGTCGTACTCTCGATCGAATTCGAGTAAAGTTAAGCTTTCGTCATGAAACTGTCAAGTTTTGGGAGTTGGAATTTAATGTCGTTTGTCACGTGCGGATTTGTAAATGTAGAGTAATTTATTGACATTTTATATCGCGTTCATTACGCGTCTCTTGTGAAAAGTTGACATTAAGAACTTGTTGACATTTGCTCGCCATTAAAAGATTTACTCGACTCAGGAGGAACTTTAATGTTAGCGTAAATCAAGATTGTTTTCTCAGGTGTCTCCGTTTTTTATTTTTTTTTATTTCATTCTTTTTTTGGAAACTGTTTTAAATGATGGGAGTTGTTGTTTGTTGCCACTGGATGGCGGCCGCTTGCCGCAAAATTACGTTGGGTGGTTCGCTAGCCCTTGATTAACCGGTGAGCGAGATTATTAATTGCAGCATGATTAACGCAGACTCCACTTTGATTCGTATAAGCGAAGAAACAAGAACCGATATTAATTACGAAGGCTTTTCGGACCCCTTATTTACACCTATCTAATGGGAAAAAGAATTGTTTTGTTTGTGAGTTAAAAATTAACAAATATATTGATTGTGCGAAATCGTTTTGGCGTGATGAAGACAAGTGAACGGCAATGTTGATTTATTAAAGAAACAGTTTGACTGTAGCATTAAGTATTTTTCTATTGCCTAAAGTGCTTTCAACTGAATCCTCACAATTTTTTTTCTTTTTCTTGTTTGTTTGCTGTCCATTTTGGGATGATATTTACTTTGGTTTCGATTTTTCCGAAACTAAATGTTTTCTCTTTGTTTTTCTTGGAACGTGCTGTTTGCTCGTTTGTTTGAAGCACGCACATGAAATGATGTGATAGGACTGGCTTTTTTCTTTCTTTTTAAAGGAATTGATTTTATATTTATATGTATACACCAGAAGAAAGTGTAGTGTAGGTATAGGTGTTTTGGTGTTGCATTCTATTTAGAGAAAACCGATCACTCAATAGCGTCTTTTGTTGACCGAAGGCATTTGACAGCGCATTAACGCGGGGATAGCGAGTTGGTTAGGAAATAGACACGTGTTTTGGCAGGGGATTGCACTATTTTGATTGGGTTCTTATCGGCGGAAAAAGAGCTTTTCACTTGCCTGCAAACAAACCTCCCAATACAACGTTAACCGCACGCTGAATGACATCTAGTGGCATAGTAAGCCGACAGCGGTGCTCACCAGGTTTATATTTGGGCCTAATGGACGATTAATCCAAGGACTCAGCGCGATTGCAGTTTAAGACATGGAAAGACCTTGTGTCACACGTCGTGCTGCTTGTCAATATCACTGTTTAGTTGCGAAGCAAGTGGAAATACTTTGATTTAAAACGTCCAAAATCATCAATGACAACCCCTCTTAGCCTCACTGGGACAATGAAAACGTTAATATTAAGAAAATCTACTGAACAGTAGAGCGCTGATTTTCCGAACTAAACGAAAACGAAAACGAAAATAAAACATCGTTTTCTGTGTTTATGAGTACTGTATACATACTTTACATGTGTATAGGACATTTTTGCATTTTTTAACCCAGGAAAACCAAAATTCAAACCCGACGCCGAGTTCCAGACTGAAATAAGCGATACGAGCTTATCTCTATGTCAGTCTGGCCCCAGGGGCCTAGGGCTTATGTCCAATGGGGCCCCATTTTTTGTTAGATTAAGAATCTTTAAATTGTGGTCTAAAATTCATTTTTAATAACGTCAAAATCAGAGTTGAAATATATTTATGATGATAGTTGAATTTTTGTTGGTCCTTGACACTTGGGGAACCAGGGCTTATGCCCTATTAGTCCCTATGTAGATCCGCCCCTGCCTGGCCCTGTTCGGATGACCGGTTGTTCGGTTGTCCGACGTTCGGATAATCGACGTTCTGCTGTATTACCCCGCTTTAAGCTGCAAGTCGCTATAAGTGAAATTACCAACTTTGGAAATTTCAGGTAAAAAGACACCGCTAGAAACTGGTAGTTTGGTCTCAAGCAGCATGCAGCTTAAAGCGGGGAAATAAGCTTAATGTAAAGACGACATAATGTGGCTGAAATCACAGCGACTTTTCCACTTTTCTTTGATCAAAATTGCATCCTTTGGAGGTAAGGAAGAAGCTCGGTCCACTTAGTTGCTTCTCTGCAGTACCTCCACGGTTAAGTTATTTTTCACTCGAAAAGTGTGGAAAAACACTTTGTTCACTCGAACCGTGCACTTAATCGACTACTTACGTTTGCCACGCGAAGAACATCTTCATAGCTCATTATTCGCCTTCATCTGCTTGACAGTTTTCCATTCAAGAGGTGCAGTCTAGACTTAAGCGAACATGTCAACGATTTACAATGTTCTAGCTGCATTCAATACTGAAATCAAAAATTGCTGTATTAGTTTAACGCAGGTGGATCGCAACATCGAAATAATGTATTGTTTGTTTTGTTTAGTGAAAGCGCCATTAATGTTGTTGTTTCCAATGGACTTACAGTTAGTCAATGACACGTTGCCTTGGAGGGGGTTTCTTAATCGAAGGCTTTTTACTTCTAAAAGGGAGTGCTAGTGCCCCCCTTGAATCTATCCTTATCCATTTTGTTAAGGGTATATGGAAAATAAACTAAAACGTCACATGTTGACAAAGCATCAGTCGGATATTATACTTCCAGGATCTCGGTCATTTTAAAATCTCGGTTTTCTGAGATCAGAAAGTTCCGAGACGAGATCCTGTACGAGACTGAGAAAACAACGAGATTTTTGATTGATTGATTGATTGTGCAAAAATTTAAATTCAACGACTTTTTTGATTTTTTATAATCTCGTTAAATCTCGTTTTTGATTCTTTCTCGTAATAGAATCTCGTTTTGCCGAGACCGAGATTCCGAGACTGAAAAATGGACCGAGATGTACGAGACCGAGATTTCGAGACGAGCGAGATCTGGAAGTGTAGTCGGATACGCCTTAATCGATGCCATTGCTTTGTTTTTTCTTTATTTGTGGAGAAAAAGATGTGTGTTGGACATGTTTGGCCACTAGAAATGAATTTTGGGTTGCCTTAATTAATTAAGGCTGTCGGGCATGTGTCACGAGTTAGTTGCAGTGTTGCTCGTCTGCTGCCGTGGGCCGTGGCACAAGGGGGAGTTGAGAGGCACCGCTGGATAATCCCGCGTGCTGCCATTATGCTCTAGTGCGCAGTTAATGTGGCAGAAATTTGCAAGCATTACTGCGCTTTCACATCTCTCTACAGCTGTACTCGCGCTCTTTAATCGAAGCAGTGGCAGCGAACGAAGGCAAACCGAGAAGTTTTAAAGAGGAAGACGGGTGGAGGTCGAATGTGTGGGGCCTTCAGGTTTAAAACAAATGAAGAAATTTTTTCTCGCTCTGGTTTCTAGATGTGGGTCAATGAAAGAAACTTGTTGTTTGTTTCACTATGGTACTTTGGGGAGGGAGAAGCCTTGAGGGAGTAGAGATAACTCGGTGGAACGAGGGAAAGAAGTGAATTTTTGCTGTTTTGCGCTTATCTGAGATGTTGGAGAGATCGGATTAGGGTTTGCTGTTGAGCTTTCGAGTCGAGGCAGGGGAAAACATCACCGCAGAGACGAGTGCCAACAATTTCGAAGAGGAAAAGACCAATTAGTTGGACATTAATTCCGCTTCGCTGATGGTGCATTAATTGAAAGAATGAAATGTTCTCTCCATTTTCTTTTTTAATTTTTTTTTTTTGGGTGGTGCTGGCAGAAGTGTAATTAATGCACGAAGGAAAAAAAGGTGGCGTGATTTCCTTATCGATGAGCAAACAAGTTAAATAAATGAATAATCAAAGCGGGTTAAAAGTTTTTTGGAATTTAGCAAAAATGAAATCTTATTTTGAATGGGCAATTGTTCCACGCTTTGTGGGCTTGGGGTAAGAGTTATTGTTGTTTCATTGTGCTCTTGTGCTCTGGAGTTTGATTAATTTTGGGGAGAAATACTAGACTAAAAACGAAAGTCTTGGACTGAGTTGTTGTTTGTGCAAGTTGAAGAAAACATGGTGTTTTCTTTTACTTTTTTTTGCTTAGTCTGCATGCACTTAAAATTTATGAAGGCAAATTTGCCTCCAGAGATGCCAGGCATAATTCATTTAAAATTTCTCTTCAAGCTCTTGCGCTTGATTGCCAGCAATAAACTCCTTTTGCTCCCACTGTGGGCAATAGTCTAATTACATATATGATGCCACTACAAACTATGTCTGTGTTGATATTCACTATTTGATGTTGTATGCAATCCGAGTGATATTATACCAACATGAATGCCATTAAGTAGAATTAGGGCCGTGCCTACCTATGAGGCAAAGAGGCGGCAGATTGCCAATGGTTTTGCAATATGTAGGGCGACACAGGAGTGGCAATTGTTTGGGATGGTACGTTTACCATACGATGGTTTGTTTATGGCATTATTGGCGCTCTCTCCATATGTCTCATGAGTGATGTACGTATGGTGGAACATACCCATCAAAAGCTACGACGTATATACAAGTGCCGTGTTGCCGTCACAAGAGTTGCTAGACAGTCGGCGAAGCGCAGCACTATCAGACACTGGTATTTCATTTGGGTTGGTCTTTGGTTTTTAAAATTTGTTTGAATTTGCGATGGATTTGCTTTGGATTTGGATTTGGATTTGGATTTGGTTTTGCTAATGGCCAGTTCCAAAATGCCTCAACCATTGAGAAAAAGAATTAAATTATCTGGTAATGAATAAGATGTAAAATTTTGAACAAAATAATTTAACCTATTTATTTTTTCGTAAAATTTAGTGCCTAATTGGTAATTTTAGGGTACTCTCTCCTCAGGACCTGTCTATACTTTAAATAATGTAAACTTTAGTGTATCAGCAATTTGGTGTAGTTAATCGGATGATTTTATCAGCTAATGACATTACCAGATTGCAGGAGTTTGGGCGTGAGATTGCGTGGGATTAGCAGCGAGATTGCACAGATGCAAAATACTTTAATTAAAAAAAATTCGAATCCACGTTCAAATATACTTAGGGATAACTTGTATCCCGTAAACCTTCAGCATTGCTGTTTATGAATTATAAATATTGGACAACGATGATAGCTTCTATGTAATTTGTTGTTTGTCATCTACGCAAAGAGCTCACTTTGATTAAATCCGTCCGGATTTGTCAGCTAGCCTACATGATAGTTGAGAGCTTTAGGTTCGTGTTTCTGGGCATGTTTGATTACGCCAAGCCTACGTCCGCACCCGGTATCTTGATGCCAAATTCCGTTGTGCGCACACAATCCTAGCGAGAAAATAAACATCGTCAAGGCCAGTTGTTGTTTTTGAACAAGTCACTGCTGGAATCAAACAAACATAAATTCATTTGCCACAATGGAATGGCGCGCTTAGAATTTGTCTATTCGATGACAAATTGAGAACGGCCCGAAGGAACAATTGCATTGTTTCGTCGAGAGACGTGTCAGTGAGAAATTGTTGATGTTTTGAGCCGTGGGTTTTAAATAAGAGGCACGTGAGCCTCTGGCACGAGCGTTCAAGATTAATTTGAAGGCAAGGCAGGAAAAAGGTAGCGGCAGTTGGAAGTTGTCGAAATTCCAGTCTGTTGCGAATGATGAAAAGGGCTTGATGCATTCAGCTGGGAGTTGACGGAGAATGCGAAATGTAGACTACGGCAATCTCGAGTGAAAGCGCCGCCGCGCTCGTGCTTTTCCGCTCGTGCTTTTCAAGATTATCCCATTTATCATTAGGTGCGGGTGAGGAGTTATCTTTGCCGTGATGAACAACGTTCCCGACTTGATTAATTGTGCATGAAACTGCCTATGACATGCTAGACGACCATTTTGGATTTTTTGGAAAACACATTAATTTTTTTTTGTTGGTTTTTTGTGCTAAAATGGAAAATTTAAAAACAGAAAATTGATGATCGATTTTTGTAATTGAATTAAGTGCAACGCGAGTAAATCTGTGTGACGGAAGTTTCTTGGATTACTCTGTAGGTTTTATTGCCAGTAGGAAGGCACGAAGGGGTTAACTTGACTTTAGGTCGAGACGAGAAACCATAAATAAATTAAAACGAAATGTTTGTTTTTAGTTTATTTATTTTAGGTTTAAAGTTGGCATCTTTTGAATGAATTCTTATAAAAAATGTATGTACTTGTAGTAGGGGGTTTCATGCAACAGATTATAATCCATTTTTTAGATTAAATTTAGTTACATCTTTTGTTACATTTCCGGTTAATGGATTACACAAACAAATTATAATCTGTTGCGTGAAACCCCTTAATATATTTTGGTTTCTTAAATCTGTTGGCCTGGAAGAATAAAGTGATAAAAATGTGCATTTTCAGTGGTTTGTTTTGTTGTAATTAAAAAAAAACACAAAAAACAACTTTTTATATAAGTTGTAGGAAGCTCATGGGATATAATTTGTTTTTTTTTTTCTTTTTTTCTTTTCACTCGAGTTGTTTTGACGAGCCCCCGTTTATGGTTTGTTTTGCATTTGCATCTTGAGTCGTTTCCCCCGCCATTAATGCGAGCTTGTGAGCCTCGTTGTTAGATGTCGTTAGTTGAATGTCTTAATTGCTTACCTTTCTCCTTAATTCGTACATATCTTCCTAATATTAATGTTCACAGTCTCGTTTAGGAAGATGAACATTATTATTGTGTACGTTTTGTCTTAATTCTTGAAGAAAATTTACAATAATAACGTACAACCAAGAATTTGAAGGAATTTGTAGTATTCAGGTGCACAATGAATGGAGTGGCGAAAAATTGAAACGCTTGTAGGATTACCCCATTAAAAATTCCATTTCATAAGGAATTTTACTTGAATATCGACTGTTTTGCTTGAAATTAGCTTGCATGTTTTGTTGGTAGATGGCATTATGTTAATTGAGTACAGTACTTCCAATAGACATTTTGCAAAAACACTGCAAATCCTGTTCAAATCTCTTAAATCCAGTACAAATCTATAAAATTCAGTGCAAACACATCAAATCCAGTCCATATCTCTTAAATCTAACAGAAAACCATCAAATCCACTTCAAATCCTGTAAATCCAGTGCCAATGCAAATCCAACAACTACTGTATAGGCAAAAATTAATAAGTATTCAATAACCAGAGGATTTACAATTAAAATTGCTAAATTATAAGATTTTTTTATTTTATTTTGTGGTTAATTTTATATTGGGCAAATAGCAGTAATTTAAAAATGACATATGGGAGCACATGACTTCCAACATAGCAAACGCCATGAATTAACCCAGCTAAAGGTCGTTGAATAAATCTCTCCCGTTGAGTTTTTTTTACATTAATAACTCGAAAGTTGAAAACTTTTCTAATATTTGGCATTTTAGCTGGCAAATCGACATTCAAAGCACTTTCTAATGCGATATGCTTTTGTCAACACTTTCCCATATATAAACTAAGCATAAGTGTGTTCAATTTGGCAGAATAGTTTTAAATCCGGTGATTGACGATTATGCTGTACAGATGGAGTTTTAAGATCTCTTTTTCTTTTAAACGCACTCTCGTTACTGAAGTTGTTGGGATTTTAGTGGGGGTGCGAGTGGCCGGGCATAGATGGCTTAGATTGTCAAGAAAGCAAATCCGTTGAGGAAAAATGAAAGGCTTTTCCGCTGCATGCAATGATGGTGTGCGAAGTAAAGCAAGTTGCTAATAGCTTTGGGCCGTGTGTGGATCGAGGACACGATTTTCGTCGCAGTCCCAAAGAGAGAGAAAGCGGTTACATACAGATATTGGTGGTGATTTTTCTCTTTGATTTAACTCGAAGAAGGAATATACAATTATCGGTTTGATGGAGCGGGGGAAAAAGTGTGGCAATATTCATTTATCACAGTTTGCATTAGAGGGAGTTTTTCTTGGCGCGGATTTACATGTGAAACATTGATTTGGAAATGGAAATTGTTTTTCATATTGAAAATTGTGTCGTACACTTGGAGATTTTTTTAAAAAGAAAATGCGAAAATGGATATAATTTACATTTACATGTGGACATGTGAACTTGACTTCGTGGGTGTTTTGCGCAATGCAATCTGCAATGTAAACAATGCCATCAAAATGGTTAAATTTTGTTTGCTCGGGAGATTAAATAGATCAACAGTCTTTTGTTCTTTTTCCAATAAGCAAAATACATCAGGGTGATTGATGTTGCTGTAACGTTTTCTGCAAAATTGATGTCATGCAGGAACTTCATGGTCATATATCTAGAAAATTCATGATCTTTACGTCCCATCTGACAAATTTTTGGCTGAAAAAGCAAAATGGCTCGGACTCACTGCCAGATTAACAATTTGGCACAGTTGGCACTGGCCTATGGACTCCACGCCTTTTAGGGGCCCCGTGACAATCGATTAAAATAATATTGACTTGTTATTGAAAGAAAGTTACCCCCATGCTTGTTAGGGGCTCCGCATCAACGGATTAAAATAATATTGACTTGATTGGAAACCGGGGCCTTGTGCGAATGAGACCAAAGAGCTCAAAACGTGACCGAAACGTCACCAAGGAGCCCGGCGCGGGGCTGTCCGGCTGGCCCTGCCACTGAAGATGACCGGAAACGGTCGAAAGGCCTAAAGAATTTAGAGAAAAGAGGGCATATTGTATTTGTCATTAACAATCAAACTACATTAAATCAAGCTTTCTTAATTTGCCGGGGGAGGGGGGGGGGGAGGAATTGGGATTTCGATTGCCTGGGGCCTCCACAAGTGTTTAACCCAGGAATCCTGAGTTCAATTGGTATAACTCCCTTCCAGCAAACGGGGGATCTGGGTTCGACTCGACTCCGGACTTCTTGTAGTCCAAGACGTTTCGTTTTTTCAACCACAAATTTGGGAGGTGGGACATAAAGAACATGAACTTTCTAGATATACTAACGAAAAAAAAGAGGGGTTTTTTACTTTCCAGGAAAGTTAGTTTTAGTAATTGATAATTTCAGGCATGTGAACATAGTAATTAACAGCTATAAACAATTGTTAAACTTGCGTGCAATGTAATTAGATCGTTAATTTTGCTTGCCATAAAATGTAGTGAGACAGACATTACTTGGATTTCTTTGTTTTTCACTCGGAAGAGACAGAAACACGAGTCGATTTTTTTTCCTTCCCTGCTTCAATTTACCGTGATTAGAGCTTTGATTGACCTGATCTCGTGGGTCTGTAATTATTGGCTTCACCGTATTGCAATATAAAATGTTTAGCACTCGAAGCAAGGAAAATAGTCGAGCCGTTGATCAAGGTTCACAAGATGCTATTTACTCGGCAAGATTTTTAATAAGAGATTGGCTAAAGTGTCTAGATTAATATCCTCTTCTTTTATTTTATAGCTTTGTTTTTCTTTTGCTCCTTTGGGATGATATTTAATCAGTGGAGTGGAATTACTCTAAAATGTCATGCAAAACTAAATTGAGGTCACTTTCATAAATGGCATCCTGAATTTTATTACTGTGGTTTACTGTGGTTATTAAAGATGTCGTTTTGCATCAAGTTTTAAATTCTTATTAATGTTTTCTTTTTCTTTTTTGTGGGTGGTTTTTCTTTTACTTTTCTTCTTTTGTTTTCTTTTTATATATAATAATAGTAAACATTAATACATGTGTGACAAAGAAAAAAATTACTTACTAAGTTAAAAATATATATAATATTTTCAATTTAAATACAACCATACACATCAAAAACATCGAAATCATTGTAACATTTTTTTTCTAATTTTGACGGTGGAAAATTGGTCGATTATATCGTTGAAGCAGAGTTCGCAGCTTATTGTGTTCCATACTCAGAATACTTAAGACGACTAATTTCTCCTGAGACAGTCGATTTTTTTTCCGGGACCCCCGATGGGTGGGAGCCCCTAAGCAACTGCTTATTCTGCTTATATGTAAATCCAGCCCTGGAAGAAAAATGTTTAGGTTACCAAAGGAGCTTAATCTGGCCCTGTTTTATGAATGTGCCTAGTGTTTTTAAATTGACTGCAGTTCAACAAACGACTGTCTAAAATATCCATTTGAGATAAACTTGACTAAATGACTTTTCTTTTGAATGCAGCTTAATTTTTTATTTTTCACTTGTTGCGATATTTGTAGTGAAAGCTTCGGTTGTTTATTGGGATTCTGGAGGAATGTGTTTTCAATGAGTGGTGTTGGAAACGAGTTGATGGGGTTTTAGGGGTTGTTTAGTGTTGTTTGAAAGAGTTTTGCACGCACGTGAAGAGAAGAGGGGAGAGGAGAAGAGAGAAGAGAAGAGAAGAGAAGGCCGAAGCAGAGTTTGGCTTCCTTGCGGGCTCGAGTGTCGTTCAGTGTCATTTGCGTCAAGCCTAACTGAGCCATCAGCCTTCCTCGGCTGATTAATTATCCCGAAAAATGATGAGAGCAACACGCAGGAAATTTAATGAAGTGTGAAGCACTAAAAGCGCATTGAAGCCAACAAGGGATGTAATTTAAATTTATTACAGCCAATCAGCACAGAGCCTAGATTAAGCTGCGGCGCATGTTTGTCGCTCCAGGCCCTGCGCAACCCCCTTTTCGAACGCGTTCCTAGGCGCCTTCGTTAATCCTGTCCAACACAGATCCCCTTTTCCATTTTAAAACGAGCCACCTGTAAAGACAGCGCCACCGTTTCGGTCCAGCAGCGAACAAAAGAGGCGCGTTCGTTGGATCGTGAAAATTGACCTTTGCAAAAGTTTTTCGCCATTCAATTTGATGAGTCATTACTCTACTATCCACTTTGACTCGTAGTTGATTATTAATGTTGTGGTATTGGTTCTGTCCAGAAGTTAGTGCTGCTGCGTGGGAAATATCTCATTAGCCGTAATCAAGTTTAACTGCATAGTAACTTGGCAATGTGAAATAGTTATTGATTAATTGCCCAATTTAGTTCCTGGTGCATTGATAACTGAAAAAAAATCAATTGTTGACTTTGTTTTTGTCTTCGTGGCCGTGATAGGCAACCAGAGGCATTAGTCCCAATGATAACAAGTTAACAATAACAGTGCAGCCAACCGCTAGCGCCAAAATAAGACACGAAATTCTAACAGTTTTGCCAGCCCTCTTTCTCTGTCCTCTTTTGCAATGGAAATGACCTCCTCAACACTTTCAAGTTAAATTTTCAATGATGTCCTCTATTGTCTTTCATGCTACAAGCAATTAGGATGTTTTTGTTTTTGTACAGTGGAACCTCGCATAACGAGCATAATTGGTTCCAGAGTGTTGCTCTTAATGGGAAACACTCGTTAAGCGAAACAGGGGGGACTTCCCCTATTATGGGAGTCTCCCTATTAGGGGGAGAATGTCACTCGCTATGCGAAAATAGCTCGTTAAGCGAGTTATTTTTAAAAAATTTTATCGCTCGTTATGCGAAATGCTTGTTGTGCGAGGTGCTCGTTATGCGAGGTTCCACTGTATTTTTTAACATCACAAAGCAAAAACACCTAAAACACTTGAAATATTACTCTGTGTTACCCTATTATTAACGTATTACCTGCTTTAAACTGTGTGCTGTTATAAGTGAAATTAAGCTTAACAACTTTGTAAATCCCAGGTAGAAACGGGATCTACTGGCAGTCTGGTCAAACTCTCGCTACAGCGGCATGCAGCAGGGTAATACGGTGTGATGATAAACCAGAGACCAGAGTTTTCGGGCAGCCCTACAAATTGGCGACTCTGAGTATACTTCGAGGATCTCAGTCATTTTAAAATCTCGGTTTTCCGAGACAAGATGAGAAAGTTCCGAGACGAGATCTCGTACGAGACCGATAAAAAAAAAACGAGATTTTTGATTAATCGATTGATTGTGCAAAAAAAATTTTTTAAAAAAAATGTAGCTTTATTCTTATACTTTCACACTTCGAATTTATCAATCACCAATTATCTTACAAATTTGAGGAAAAAATAAACACACGAGAAACACGTTAGATTTTTGAGAGAAGGAAATCAATTTAAATTTTAAATTCAACGACTTTCTTCGATTTTTTTTATAATTTTGTTAAATCTCGTTTTTGATTCTTTCTCGTAATGGAATCTCGTTTTGCTGAGACCTAGATTCCAAGACTCAAAAATGGACCGAGATGTACGAGACCGAGATTCCGAGAAGAGCGAGATCTGGTAGTATAGACTCTGTGAAATGAAGGTCTGTATTGTGCGGCGTAGCCTTTTTACCGACAGTTTGTGCCCGTTATCTTGATGCAAAATTCAAACACTAAATTCCATTTTTTGTACACGAAAAAACGAAAGTCTAAAATTGTTTAGTGCACACAAATTAATAATGCCATTACGTTACGATGTGTATGTTGCATGTATGTGGTGTCTGCAGACGGGCACCATTTTTAATTCAGTGGCAAAAACAACACTGGTGTCGCTTTTTATTTTTGATAAAACATTGAACGCATCTCCATTGATCTACAGTGTGCACTTGCCACCGCCACTATAACTTTGTATTCGAAAATGTAATGGCGCTGACTATGGCAACGTTATTACATTTTGGACAAAATAAACAGGCGGCAATGCAGCATCAACACACGGAATTTTTATTTGATAATAATAATGCGTGTGCAACCATAAAACTTGCAATATTTTTCTCGCCAGCCATGTGATTGCCGATTGTGCACGGGGCTGTTACACTCAGAAACTACACCGCCGAAGCCGACAAACAGCCGAATGCTTTTCATAAACAAACTAACATAATTATCAATGACAAGTGATTACTCAAATCCGAGCTTGTAGTACTCGATGAACGTCAATTCCATGATTGACGTAGACATCAATATTACTGTTTTCCAAGTCAATTACCATCAGAATGCATTTGCATTTATTTCCGAATGAGAAATTGCGCAATAAGTGACAAAAATTCAAATGTTGCTTCGGCTTTAACGCGACAAATCCGTGACACATTGAAGACGACGTGCAATAGATGGCAGCACAGCACCACAGCGCCAATTTTTCTTTTTATTTGTGTAATCTGTAGGTCTACACTTGTTTTTGGGTGAAATTAGTTTTGAGAACGGCGCGGTGTAGTTGGTCGGTTTATGTCCGACTTATTAAGTTTGTCGTAATAGTTGTTGTTGACTCGTCGCTTGAGTCAACACACGCGCTGTAAGCGATTGAGTTATCCCGTGGTCGTTTTCTCAACTCATGCTGCGGTTTACAACTGTTTGCTTAAAGGCGTAGTAATTATTCTGTCAGAAAATTCGTGGTATCTCTTTCTGTTTCTGGTCTGGTCTGCTCGTGCTCGTCCTTGCTTACGCGTCTGCTCGCCCGTGTTGTTGCTCTATCGTCAATATTGGCCGCGCCTGGCCATTTGGACGTTGTTTGTCGACCGTTGGTTTTCCGGCGCTTGGGCGACGCCTTGCCGGCCATTTCCAGTTAAATTTTATTAATTCAAGGGTGGAGTTGTTGTAGGCCTTGGTCGTATACACACTTTAGTGAGGCTGAAATGTTTAGCGGCGAAGCCCTCCCTGTGGCAAGCTCAGGCTTCAAATTTAATTTTGTGTCGTTTTATTGGCTGAAGAAAAATGTCTAACGAAATTATTATTTATATTTACAAAAAAAGTATTGGGAAATTTTTTTTTTTTAAATAAAATAAATAAAATAAAGTAAATAAATAAAATAATTGAGATTTAAACACGTCGCATTTATTGTAGAACTAACGCTATGTAAACAAATGCATTTTTCCAGAAAAGCAAAATTTGGATTTTCAGATGTATGGAAAACGGTGGGCATGTAAACGTAGTAATTTTCATCTTTAAGACGGCATCTGAATAGCGAGGTCAGGAGTCTAAGGACAAAGATTGTGGCTGGTAGCACATCAGCATTAAGAATTGATGAGCAGAATGTCTTCGGTCCAAGTGAAATTCTTGGTTTCAATCTTGGATGGCCCCGAGAGTTTAAGTCATAAGATGTTTCTCTCTCTCCCGGCTGACATGAAGTGTGCTTGTGCATGCAGCATCATTTACCGAGCCAGGCTGATATTCCTTGGAGGCTGAATGCGAATGCCACTGCCCTTTTATTCCACCACAAACATCACCGCGTTGAGTGGCCGGCGGCCTGCGCCGAACAGAACGCGCTTCACCCCTGACCCGCCATCACAAAGGGACAGAAATCTTTGTTTATGACCCGACTGGAGGCGGAGGATAGTGGGCGGTGAACGATTGCAATTCGTTGTTAATTGATGGGCTGCAGGCGGGGAGTTTGATTACGTCTCATTCTTTGCAAGTTTTGTTTGAAGCTGATCACGTGGGCTGAGCGCCGCTGGGTGAACACTGTGTTGTTCATCGTTTTGGTTGTGGAGTATTAATATTTGGTTGGTTGGAAGGAAACGTTGGTGCCCTCAGGTGAGGAAATATTCCGGGGTTGAGGGGTGAAGGGGAGTGGGGAAGTAAAGGGGAAGTTTAGTGGGATCATGGGATATTGTGTTGCACTTGGAGCAAACTTGGTGACCTCTGCTGGACATAAATGTCAGTTGAGTTGGGAATTTCTTGATGATGTAAGGTGGACTCATTACACGGTTTTACTCTTCTTTCATACCTCGTGTGTAATGAAATTTCAGTAATAGCGTGGTATTAGAGTTGAAATGATGATCAATAAAGCGCTTGTTAGAAATGTCAATTGTTAAATGACAAGTGATGAAATTATCTTGGGATCTTGTAAGCTTTTTGTCTGGGTTTTACTAATTTAGTTATTACGGTTTAGACTATGTTAATTTGACAGCAGTCGGATGGTGATGGAACTGGAGGAAATGAAATGGGTGAAAAAGGTGGAAATGTTGTTTTAAAGCTGCATGTAGCTGTTAATTTAATAATTACTTTAAAAGGGTTTGGGTACTTGCACTTGCAGAAAATCAATTTCTTGTGATTTTTGGCTATTATGCACAAGAAACTGATTCCAGTGATTAATCTTTGAAGTTAAATATTGAATATAAACAAATAAGGATCTTTTTATCGTTAAATTTGAAAATCTCATTACAAAACGGCTTGGGAATCCGAGACTGGAATTAAATAATGTTTTCTATTTTTAATGATGTTTTCAATAACAACCTCGCTATGCAAAAAAAGAGACTAGATCAGCTGGAAAATTGTGTTTTACTTGTGCATAAAATAGGCCACAAATATTAATACTACTACAGCAAAATGAAGAAATTGCAGTAGAACGCCGGTTATGCGAACGACCCGGTTATCCAAACAGCAGTAATTGTTTTCCAGACTGACATCAGTGGTCTCTGCACATCGCTGATGTCAGCCTAGAAGCAAAGAAAACCTGATGCTTTTTTAAAAGATTTTGTAGAATACATACAGTATGATGTATGTAATAAAATACAGCAATGTATACTCGTAAACATAGAAAACGATTTTTTTTTCATACGTGTATACATAAACTTCTAATGTCTGATTTTGTGAACAAATCGGTTATATGAACATCCATGTCCTTCAAACAGTTTGGATAATCGATGCACTACACTGCAGTAAAATCCTGTGACGATGTCGATGTCGATGGCAATCGATTCTGACTAGAATCGATAAACTACAACTACAAGCCGAGATAGGCTAACTAATACAGCACTTGACAATTATGAGTAATAAGGACTTAAACAACATGATTCTCAATACATATACAATTTATTGGTGCCAGACATTCACAACTGTGAATATTCTGGCTAATACAACATCTTAGAATATGTTAACACATAAAAGATACACTAATGACTTACCAACGCTTAAGATTAACAATAATAACCGAAGGGGTTCGAATAGTTACGCAAGTCGAAATACGTGATCAATGGTCCTACTTTATTGTGTCGCATCCTGCATTGATGGTCCATGTGGTTCCAAGAGGTACGGCTGACTTTACCGCATCGCCACAAAACGGTATATCAATTATCGCGAAGGGGATAATGACATAAATAAACAGCTATAAGGTTTAGGATTATTTGCTAGGGCAAATAACCGCTTCGAATAGAATAGAATAGAATAGAATAGGTTAGGTTTATTTGCCATTACGAATAACCCGAACGACAGATTAATTGTTTTGGTCGTTTGCTATGCGGCTCCAGTCGTTAGCCATGTATTTTGTATCCACGGTTCGCAATGTTGATTCGGCCTCATTACTTATCGAATCTTTCGAGGGCCCGCTTCAATGGGTACGGTGGTACAGAAGGTCGCCACATACCGAACAATCGTGGGGTACAGGAAAGGCCAAGCTATAGTAAGCTTGGCCTTCTGACTTAAGGCGGTTCGAAGTGATTTGGTAAGAAGTGTGGTTCGTAGCAAGCTTCAACAAAAAAGCGTCTTGTACCGGAAATACCGAGTATTTGTACTTGATATAACAGTAGGATTAGAATTCTCCAATGAGAATTCTATATCGGGTTTTATTTATGACTTGTTAGGAGTTGGGGGCTTATCCATTCTTCTACAGGAGCCCTGAATATTCCCTTGAATATTCATTAACCCCTTGATTATTTGATAACCATAGAAACAATGGTTTACTATGTGTGCTGTACCAATTTAATTCTTAGATCGATTCAACCTTCGCGCTTTTTAAGTACACAGTGCGACCTGGTGGCAGATTCCGTTACAATGGTTTTATAACCGTCGCAAATCTAACATGGAGAAATGGACAGACAGCTCGAATTTTTAGCATTGTCTGTGGAGATTCGGGAGAATTTAGTTTATTTCTGAGCTTGGAGAGTAATAAACGATGGCGATATTGTTTTTGCCGGGATGAGCAATGACCAGTTTTATATCTATAAATTAATGAGGTACTTTGAATCCGTTGTTGAGTTTGTCAAATGAGTTGAGAGAAAAATTGAGACCGACCAAGATATCCATGCGAGACGTTGATGACGTTTTATTAATGACAGTGCATTGTCTGCAGTCGCCATTAGAAGGCTGTGCTTGATGGACTAGCGAGAGTGCGCACGCGCAGATAATTGCAAGCCGAGTCATAATGCCGCGTGTTTGTACGGTTGAAAAATGGCGGGGTGGAGGAGTTTTTCCCCACGTAATTATAAATGTGTGGTAGTAATGACTGCTTTCTCCTGGGAATATAAATGTGAACAGAGTTGATGTTTTGGTGAATGTAGGTAGCCTGATAAGGACAATAATTTCAGGGGGAAAATTGAAAACAAAAAAATAAAACCTTGGCTTTATTCACAATACTCATTAAACTAATTTCATTTACCATTAGTCTAAGTGGTTTGTCGTCATTTAAGAAAGAAAGAAAAAAAAGTGAATATAATGAACATGTTTTTTTAATGACTTAACTAGAAGAGAATTTATCATTACATTTTTTGATGATTTTTGAGACTTTAAGGAAAGTCTCCCAACTGAAACATTTCATTGGATTTGGCTTTAAAGTGATGGAACAAAGGTGCAGATTTTTATTTTGCATTACAGTGAATGGTAAGTGAGTTTTGATTTGATGTCTTGAATGGTTTGATGATCATTTTTGTCTTAATTAGCCCGCGTTTAATTGCGATCTTGTAGATACTTTAAATGGTAGTTTAATTTGGCAAACAGCATTGTGCTCGCATATGACAAACAGATTTATCATATATTTTTTTTTTTTTAAATTTGCAACGATGTAAACAAGGAGAATACGAGGATTTCTAATTTGCAATTTAGGGTAAACCAGTCGAAAACAAAGGAAACAAACAAATTGAAGTTGAGAAATCAGTGATTAATATGCTAATAGTATCTAATATTTCTATCAATCTGTCTGGCTTGTTTGGAATTGGTCAACCAAATGGAGAAAATACGTTGAATGTTTGTTTGTTTGCACTTGGAATGAATGTTGAAGATGATCGAAGTTGTATGTGAAGCTTGCGAACCCATAATTCACATCGAAACGGGCGTTTGAATTATATGCGTAGGCGATGACATGTCAACAAAGTATGCTAAACGCATATTTACGTGCTTTTCAGCCTATTTATTATGACATTAGTAATTGATAAATGACACTGAGTCGTATATAAAATAATATATACCGTAAGGGTGCCTATATGTCGTTAATTAATCTTAAAAGTTTATTTAATTGATGGCCCAAGTTGTCATTTCCAATTGACTCATTCATTTTGAAGCTTGATCATTTTCCATCCTGTGTGGACAGCGCCAGTCTGTAATGTCAGCCAATTATTAATTGTTTACTAAAGGTAAACAAGAATCATATGTTATTGCCTCATGCTTTTTCTGCTCTGTTTCTATTTTTGCTTTTACTTTTGTTTTTGATGGGTCAGGAAAAAGCTGTTCGGGGCTCCAAAAATGAGCTGAAATAATATTTCAATTTTTAAAAAATGTCCAGAGTCGTCGATGCCGGCATGCGAAGAGAAGCGAAGTTTTTAATCAATGATTACCACTTGAAATTTTGTTGTGGTTGGTCGCTGCCAACTCGTTGTGGTTTATGTTGTGGCTTTAGCCAAACACAATTGGACTGCGTAAAGGTTTTATGAATTTTCTTCTTGCCTTGGTCTTGATTAAAAAATAAATAAAATACAAGAGATGGAAAACAAGGAGGAAAAATGATGCGTAAACTTTTATCCATCATTCATCGAAATCTCGTGGTTCAGTTTGCTTTGGCCACAACACACTGCTTTTGTTGTCACACGTGATTTCAAACTTTGATATCGCACTTGCCTCTGCCTTTTTTTTCAATTTTTTTTCTTTATTACTCTTGGCAATATAAAATAGCTGT
This sequence comes from Strigamia transsilvanica, assembly GCA_034701245.1. Lineage (NCBI taxonomy): Eukaryota > Metazoa > Arthropoda > Chilopoda > Geophilomorpha > Linotaeniidae > Strigamia > Strigamia transsilvanica. Next base: position 7,299 of record JAQIXU010000080.1, on the reverse strand, counting down.
TTCTATAAAACTCATGAGATATGCAAAATTGGGGTGTAATATAAATCAAGGGTTTATTCGAGCGCAAGTTGAGAAACTGCATTGGTCGCCATGTTGAATTTTGAAAGATTCAAGAGAGCACATAAAAACTAATTTTATGCGTGCAAAGGACATCAAAATGAGGCTTGATGCAAAATTTCATAGCGACGATGTAAATTGCCTCGCACTAAAAAAACTGTACATGTAAGCTTTATGTGTGTAGTTAGAACAGAAAAATGTGCATAAACCAATTACGTATGTGTATTATTGATGCTGAGCTTAAGAACGGGCTTTTCGAATTTTTTAAAGCTATAATCTACTCACGGGGTTAGCGAGTAACAATGCAATTTAAGCTGAAGCTGAAAACCTTTTTCATACCCAAGATAAGGCGATTAGCAAATAACAATAATGTGTATTTAAAGTATGAGTGGATACGGCTGAATTGGAATGTCGCAATTTTTGTGTGCTGCTGTGCTGGTGGATCATATTGGAATTAAGGTCCAAGGCATCTTCGAATTTGTGAGCGATGTTTATTTTCATTTAATGTCCAATAAGAATGATGGTTATGCAGTAACATTAAAGAGTATCTAGTCCTGGAAGCAATAAATACTTATGGCTTAGTGTGCTCATTTTGGTGTTGTGGTGTTTGCTTGTTGAATATTTCTTGATGTGCGGTACATCAACATCATTCAGTTTTACAGGAGTCAATCAATCGCACCAAGCATTAACCTATAGTTTGATGCCAAATTCAAACGTGGCGATTGCCAAGCTTGTTGCACATGAAGGAATACCTCAAGTAATTCTTTAGGTATTAGAAAAGCCCAATATTTAGTATATGTAGATTGGTGGGTCTCAGTAATTTTATAATCGTTTGACCACTGAAGATGATCGTTTGATTTATTGATTGTGGTTTAGAGTGCCGTTAATGTCATTAAAATCACTTTATTATTATCAAGTAATGTTTTGGATCTTGGTTTTATGGGGAATTGAAAGTCTTTATCGGAGATTCGGTCTTTTGAGTTAGAATTTAGAATGGCATTTCACGAAGTGTTGAAGAAAAATTATCACTGACATGATTTTCACTGATATGTCTCTATGGAATAGTGAAATTTCTTTTCTTTTGCAATGTCTTCTACATAAAAAATAATTTATAACTGAACCTCACCAAAGAAAGTGGTTGCCAAGCGCACTGTGCATAAAAACATACATTATTTGTGTTTCGGACTGTTCGGTGACAGTTGGACCACATTGGACAGTTAGGCATTATTTACCATCCACTACTTTGTCTCACTTTTGTGCAAACCTCCATGAAAAATGATTCCAAATCGAGTTCAGGGAGATAAAAAACAAAATTGAGATTTAATTATTCATTTTGTTTGCATGTGGTTTTGTCTGTGTGTGATTCAAAATTTTCGTTGCGCTTATTTTGCTTCTGTTTCTGTTTAGAGATTAGTTTTTGGGTTTTACAAGTAAATGGCAACCTAAGAGGTCTTATTCTCCACCCAATGACCCTATTATGGTGGAAATTGGACTTCTCAATCTAATTTGTGTGGCAGCCATTTCGAATTTAGTTGTAAACCACTTGAAAACCACTCTAGTTGTATTTTTGCAGTTATTGATGTTTTTGGTGTCCATTCTGTTTATAGAATGTACCGAATGGTTATAGCTTATCAAGTTAATTTTCTACGCAAGTTTTGATGGATTTCAAGCGAGTGTCGTCACGATCTCATGTCGTGTTTGAGTGACAGGCGCTGTAGCAATAAAGAAAGTGGAAATTTTTTTGGGCTTAATGTTTTATAAGAATTGTCATGGCTGGTAAGAAGAACAATAACGAGCATGTCGTGGGGACGGACGTTTTGTTGGTGCCTAAATTGTAGGCTTAAGCAGAAAACATTTTGACTGTTAATCGGGTGACTTGTGCAGTGATAAGCGAGCTTTCCTTTTGAGCTCACCAGCCCTGATATGAGCTCTTTTCTTCGTCCCCGCTACACATCGAGTCGTGTGAAACTGGGCTCGTGAAAAATAATCCCCCGGGGAGTCTAAGAAGAAGACGACGAAGAAAAAAAAACTCTTGTAAGCGTCTCGTCACACTAACATTTTCCTCCTTTTCTGGATGCGATATTAAAGCAAAACTGCACTTATTTAAAAAAAAAAAGAGAAATTATTTTTAATTATTTTTTTGTGCATTTTGTGCATTTTGAGATGTAAAAATGAGTTTTGTTGATGTAAATATTAAAAGTCCCTGTTGGTGTTGAGTGGAAATAAATGAGACGCTTAATGTAGTAATTTATCCTAATTTTGTGTCATTTTTATCTTTTTGTTTTGCATTTTGCCTTATCTGTAGTAAGAGTTGTTTGGAAATTTTTGCAGGAAACTAGAAAACAAAAGTGTTATCGGTACAACGCCATAGCTCAGCGCGCCACTTCAAACCCGATACGACCCAAGGCCTAAAGGGGTCCGGCAATATTTGACGAGTAGGTGAGAGATTTTTTTCCTCCTCCTTTTATATTCGTTGATTAAAGTCTCCTAATCCTGACAAAGAACAAATCGATATTTATAGGAAAAAAGTTTTCTCGCATAAATTTTGACACTTGAATTTCAAGTTGTTTACTCTGCATTTTGCCATATTTTTTGTACATTAAATAATATATTTCATAATCTAATTGAAAAAACGATACAGTGTAGTACTTTAAAATCCATTATAGACAAATAATGCTATTGTGGAATGCATTTCATAATAGATTTTGCGAAAATGCATTCCCGCAAAATGTGTAGATTTCAGAATACATTGTAATACACAGTAATGCATTTCTGAAGAATATGGGAAATTTTGTAGATTTGTTTGAAGAAGTCGTAAAATAACAGGAGGATGGTGCATTTTATTCAGAATTGATTATTTCCATCAGATATCTAATGGTATGGTAGGTCATGTCGATGTAAAACGATCAGATGAAATGGTTACCTTGGTAAAAACCCCCCACTACAGTCTGCGTTTGGAATCTTGATGCCTGGCTCCGTTTTTATGGCCTGGAGTCGCAAGTTACATTTGTTGATCGATCTAAACAAGAGGAAGATGCCATTTTGAATTTAGTTGTAAAAACCAAGCACGAACTAAAGCAAAAAAAACGACGCTAATTGCAGATTCCAGTGACCCAACTGCCAATCGCTGACTTTAATTGTGTAAGTTTAGAACTAACAGAGTTCAGTAATCCCTGCCCTGAGCAGTTTTTTATTGCAATGGCGCGGTTTGGTATTTGCTACCAGATTTTCAAATGCGTGCTAAGTCTTGGGTACGAGAATTAAGACAAAGAAATTTCAATGACGCAAATCGAGAGATTATTAGCTGCATTCGAAAAGCGTGTTTAAAATTGCAGTTAAACATGTTTTGCGTTTGAACACACCAATTTCAAAATACATCACATTATTGTGGACAGAACAAAAGTGCATTGTCATAATTTTCCACTGGTCTATTGCAGAGGTTCCCAACCTTTTTAAGATGGTGTATCTGTTAGTAGAGTACAATATGGTGACGCGTACCAGTAGGTCAATATTTTTGGGAAAACTAGTCGGATATGACGCAAAAATATTGTTTTCATTATTGATTCATCCCTTATCGCGTGGCGGTAGCTCGCCATTCGCATACCGGTACCGGTACGTGTAGCACAGGTTGGGAACCTCTGGTCCATTGAATTACCGACCAATGAATTTTTCTTTGAAACTAAAGGTCTGTTCTAAGATGGACGGCTATGGTGTAGGTCGGTGTAGCTTTTCGAGAGGAGCAGGAACTAATGCACTGCACCAATTATTGATTAGTTAGCCTCTTCCCACTGTCCACTTGAGCCATGATGGATGACCAGAGAGTTCGGTTGAAAGACTATTGAGGGGTCGGGGGAGTAGAGAGAGAAACACGGGGTCGGGCTTGTGTTTAGATTGGTTCCATTGAGAGATGCTCTCCCCAGCCCCATTCTTGTCATCATGCCCTACCTTAGGGAATTACCTGCTTTAGCACTGGTGTTCAGGGTTAGTTGCAGGCTTTTTATCTTCTGTGTATCTTTGGCTCGAAGATTGAATTTATAACCAATAAGATGTTTATTTATATATATTTTTTTTACATTATTATAAAGGAGATTCTGGTGGAACTGGTTGGCAGTCTGTGGATCCTCTGGTTGAAAAAGTTTAAAGAATTGAGCAGGATTTAAAGATGACTTGGTAATTATAAAGGAGCTTTGAACCCAAAGTGGACATTACATGTTAAGTAATTTGTTCTGCACATTTTGTTAAATTAAAAAAAATTTCTTTCTCCTGGTCAGTAATAATTCCCTGGACATTAACCTGGTTCATTAAATAATTTCCCCCAGGAATTAAAGGAGGATGTACAGAATCCCAAATATAAATTTATTCTGGTGGAAACTTAACATTAACCAGAGGCTACTAAGTTCATTTTAAGGTAAAAAACAATTAACATTTTTAAGGGGGGGGGGGAAAATTGGATCAATATTACAAAACTCGTATCTTTATGCTAAATTCAAACTGCGCATCCCATTCTGCGCAGTCGATTTTCTAATTCTACCGTAGTTCTAATTTAGCCTAATATTAGGCCTTAAAATGCGAAATAATGTAAATTGTAAATAAACAACAATATACCGGTAATTTATGGCGTGGTACTGAAATATTGTTGTTTTCTTTCATTTGTTTAGCTTTATTTGCAATTTGAAATCGTCTGCGCAGAATTAGTTGAGCAGTTCGAATTTAGCATCAAGATGCCGGGCGCGAACTGTGGTGTAAAGTAAGTCCCAAATTTGATGGAATTGACAAATCCGAGTTTTAGTTTGAACGGAAATGGCACTTTTTTTTGTTGCTTGTTTGTGTCGAAAAGTTGTTTAACTCTTTTGGTCCGAAAAGCAAAATGGCAGCAGTGTGTAGGCGTAGTTTGGTAAATTGAGTGCTCGCATCGCATTAAAGAGCAATGTTATAGGGAAAGGATGTTTGTGCAGTCATAAGATGGCGAGTCGTGTGCCTTTTCAGATGGACGCCACATAAAAGCAAGTGAGGTTTGATGCAGGAAGCCATCTGCAGTGTGCGACGGCGGAAAGGAGCAACTCAGAGTCCAGCTCATTACAGAAGGAGAAAGGGGGCGTGTAGCTATGGTTTTTCTTTTACAACTCGAAAGCATCCATTTGATGATGAGGGGGTTGGAGACCGAGACGAAAAACTTGTTGTTGTAGACAGAAATGCGGTAATAGTTTCAAATCTCAGCAACAGAACTGCAAGAAGAAAAAGGAAAGAAAAAAAATCAGTTGGAAACGGCAATCATAAACTTGTCTTGCGTATATATGAAGAAATAAAAGCAATCATTCTGTTTTTAGCGTCAAATTTCTTTGAAAGTTTACAAGTTTGTAAATCAAATTGATCAAAAATGCTAAAATAAATGTTTAAATTAATCAAAATGATTGAATTCAATGTCTAAATTGCAGGGAAAATCCAGATTTTGTCAATAGAGCGCGGGTGTTTTAACAGGAAAAATAAGGTCCGGTGCGGACGAGTTTGATTATAATAAGCAATGTTTTGATTGCGTTAGTGGTTTTAGTAGAAGTTTAGAATATGTGTGTGTGTGTGTGTGTGTAGAGTTGATCTTATCGCCGCTCGAGCTTGACTTAACGTCATTAGTCGGGAGACATTCCCCAGAGTTGGGCACGGGCGTATGCCGCTTATTTCAATGTAAACACGATAAGTGAATTATCAGCATGAACTCGTCAGTTTTAAATTGAAAAATAATTGGACGCTTGCAGCACCGAGATGAGGATGAGGGAAATGTGAATCTTGCTACTCACATCCCGACCTGAATTTGATGAATCTCGAACATGCAAGAAAGATCTTTGAAATCCATCAGAAACACAAGGCGCATTTGTAAAGTCATTTCAATTTCAACCAGTCGAAATGTAGGATTTTACATGTTAAATTTTTAAACAATAAATGACCAAGTAATGGAAGAAAAAAACAACAACGACGAGATCAAATTTAAGGAATACATTAGTTTCTGACGGTAGTAAACGGGTAAAACGAGCGCTAAAATTAGTGCAAATTACATTTTCTCTCTTATCGATTTTACGCCCCATCTCTCGTCCGATCTCGCGCTCCACTTCCGCGATCTGAATCCGATGTGGCCATAGGGGCCTCTGATTTTTCTTTTTAAAAACAACTGAAATGTCGAGGATGTCCAGAGTGTTCGCGGACAAGGTGTTGAATTTTAAACTCTCGGTGCAGATACGAAAGTAGCGTTTGGTGTGTGTGTCGTGGACGTTGCGAAATCGGACTTGGTCGAAAGTCAGACAACGTGTCCAATAAGTGTGATATATATATGACAGAATGTCTTGCAGATTGTGACGGGGTGGGGAGGGCAAATTAGCCGGTTATTAGATTGGCAGTCGGCCAAATGCCATGGTTCCTTCAAACTTTGTGACCACTCGCATTCTCGTTTGGTTATTTGCCTTGCCAAACGTAATTTACGATCGCTGCGCGTTGTATTTTATTCGGTACACAAAAGAGACACTTCCGCGTGTGGTAAACGAGGAGGAAGCCGAAGAAAAGTGGCCGATGGATTTTATTTTTGAGTTATGACCACTTGCGTCGATGCAAGTTCGAAAAAGTTGCATCTAAGTGGGTTGGGTCCAATTAGGAGCGAGTTTGATCCCAGCATGTTGTTAGTGGCTGTGAAGTATGGCCTTTTAAAACCTAAGTGGGAAATGGGTTTTGGACGAACACGATCAGACTTGCAAAGCGGTCTGCGACGACCCTCTGGGTAACGAGAGAGTCGATTTGGCCACGAGCCACGTCCTCCTTTTTGTGTAATAAAGGACCGCAACTGTTGTTGCTGCATGCTCGCTGCTTGCAGGCCGTGTTTACGAGCTGGAGAAATGTAACGAGCAGATTTCTTTTTTCTTTCTTTCTTCGTTTTTTAAATTTATTTATTTGATGCTCGGAAAAGCGACACCTTTTCTTATTGCGATGGATTTCTCATTAGATGCGGCGGCTGAGCAGAAAGGGAAATGATAATAAAAAGAAGTGGAAAAGCCATTCGTCTTTTGTACGACAGGAAACAAGCGGAGACACGTGGATTCACTAACGAACTTAGCGATTAAGCGGAAGTGTGACTTCTTTGTGTGCACAAGGGGGGGACAAAGACTGTTTATTCGAATCGAATCGGATGGGGCAAACCCACGAAAGCTCTGCCACGCGGTGGCGCCACTGTAACGTGCGCCCATCTCAAAGCAGCACCATACA
>JAQIXU010000079.1:0-73967 GCA_034701245.1 Strigamia transsilvanica | reverse complement strand
ACAAAAAAATAAAAATAAACAAATGGTGGAGATAATAAAAAGCGCCCACTGGTTTTTTTTTTTGGTTTTTTTTTGGTTTTTTTTTTTTTTTTTCGTGGAGCGTCATCTATGTCGGGGTTTTTGTACTTTATGCTTGGAATCCGAATTTTGCATTTTAATTATGCGTCGTCACATCGTTTAAACCGATTAGAGTGATTGATTAAACAAAAAAGTCTGCTTTTGTTTCTTGAAAGTAAATCTCGAGGCTTTTAAAAATGGCTGCTGTTGTTAGGGGAGAATTATGGGGATTTTCACGAAATTTGAATCGATTTTGGTATAATTGAGACGGAAAAAAGATCGATTTTGGTGAAAATGAATCGATTTTTTTCTGGAACTGATCGATTTTCGCCTAAAATTGGTCGGTTTTAGCTAAAGTAGATCGATTTTGGCCAAAATGGATCGATAAACGAACCGATATTCGCCTAAATTTGTAGATTTTGGCCTAAATAGCCCGATTTTTGTGTAAAATATATCGATTTTTGTCTAAAATTGATCGGTTTTAACTAAAGTAGATCGATTTTATCCAAAACGAACCGATTTTCAGTAAAAGTAGATCGATTTTGGCCAAAAACGAACCAATATTCGCCTACATTTTTAGATTATGGCCAAAAACGAACCGATATTCGCCTACATTTTTAGATTTTGGCTAAAATAGATCGATTATTGTCTAAAATTAATGTAATTTTACCAAAATCGATCGATTTTAAGCAAATCTCGAGTAAATCGTTCGTTTTGAACATCGCTGAATGCTGCCACTTGACACGTTGTGCGTTTCTTTTTCCTTGGGTGGCCGAATCCTTTGAATAGAAAATTTCCACCAATATTTAGTTAGTGTTTTATGTGGTCAGTATTTGAATGCACCCCCTTGTAAATCCCAAATCCGGGACTGACTGGGTGATAAGTCTGCGCTGTCAGTCAGAGCCTATCAGGATGGAGGCTGATTAATTATCGCGATTACGCTAGGGGGAGTTGAGGGGTTCTTTTGGGATTGGCAAAAAGGGGGACAGGCTTAAAGGATGCTGACACGGGGGAGGGAAGCCATTGAAATTTGTCTCCTCCCTTCTACATACAGCCGCCCAGCGGGACCTAAAACTCCCCAACTAAAGAATATCTCGCACCCCTGCACAAATTCACTTCACCACCGAAAAATCGATTTACAAAATTTAAAAAAAAAAAAAAAAAATCGATATTTTTTTGAATTTTTAAAATCGATTAAAATTATCGATATTTTTGGGGAAATCGATTTTTGAACGAATTTTTCTTGTGGAGGAAAGATAGTAATTTGAGATTCGCAGGCTGAAGGGGGGCAAATTTGCCCCCTTTGATATCCGGAATGAAATGACACGACACGGCACGACACGAAATGAAATTCCTCATGGTTTTCCTAATTCTTACGATGATGATGAAGAATTAGAGGAGAGAGGAGAGGAGAGAAGGAGGAAGCCATTGGCCTCGAGCAAAATCCTGCCGACCTAAGTTATTTTAGCAAATCAGGTCTTGAGTGGTCGGCCATTATAATTACACGAGTTGTTGTAGTCTGTTTCACTCGCATTCTCGCTCTTTCGCTCTGTCTCTCGCGTTGGAATTTTCTGCCCTCGGTCTCGTGCGTGTTGATGACTCGCAAATGAATATTGTCGGCTGGCGCCAGCCCAAAACTTTCGCCCCGTCAACAAGTATCGGTCTGCCGATAACTATCGGTGACAAATTCAGGAAAGTTAACCAAAATCGATAAAATTTTGCCAAAAATCGATAGAATTTTACTAAAATCGATGAATTTTACTAAAATCGATGAACTTTACCAAAAATCGATAAAATTTTACCCAAAATCGATAAAATTTACCAAAAAATCGATAAAATTCTACCCAAAATCGATGAAATTTCACCAAAACCGACGAAATTTTTACCAAAATTGATAAAATTTTACCAAAATCGTTGGAATTATCGATATTTTAATTGATTTTTAAGCGTTAATCGACCGCTCTTAAAAGCGGGTATAATTTATGCCATTAGGGCTAAATTAAATTTCCAAAATCGATTTATCGCAATCGATTATGTAGATTCCAAATAACAAAAAAAATAAAACAAAGAAAATGCAAGGGGGAGATTGGACGCACTGAACGAGTAAAAATAATCGAATTTAAAACGAAACTGGCGAGCCTAAGTAGGTCAGTTTGTTTGCACTCTAAAACGGCCATCTTGTTTCCCAAAGTAAAGACAGAGCAGACCAGACCACCTTAACTCGATATTTACGATCTAAGACACACCCACCGACATCAAGGTCCTTTCCTTCCCCCTTTTCCCGTCTCTACCCAATTTTAAACCCCAAAAAAATAATTAAAAATAAAAACAAATCCCGACGACGGAGATCGAATCGCGCTGCCGCACCAACTGCACCGTCGGCCGCGTGAGAAAACAAGCGCCGTCCGTCGAAAACAAAAAAATTTAAATTTTAAAAAAATTTTAAAAAAATTTAAATTTTAAAAATTTTTAAAATGTGGATGTGAAAATTCGTCACTAGGGGTTCGTCGACATGTTTTATTTTTACATAAAACGGGCGCGAGAGAAAATAGAACGAAGTGATGTTTATTGTTGTGTTTAAAAGTTTTGTGGGCACAAACTCAGGTTGGCAAATTGCCCCTGGCTGCAACCATTTTCAAGGAGCCATTTGGACGGGTGAGGGGAGGCAGACCCTTGTGCGAAGGGGCAAAGAAGGGTCGGAGCAGTCCTGTCCATCACAAGTGGGTGGAGATGCGGTAATGGACTCTTCCTTGCTTTGTTAGCACCAACGTCAACTTGTCAGATTAACACTTGATTATTAAACACGAAACAAAAAAAAATTTAATTGCTTTTTTGCGTGTCTGGATTAAATTAAGGGCCCAAGCTGCATGCCAAATAACGTTCTAACACTTGTTTTTCGTTTTAATCGCGTTTCATTGTCGTGAAACGAGCAAAACGTGAAGAAAACGGGCGGAAATCGCTATTTTCGTGTCGTTTTACATGTCTGGATTAAATCAAAGGCTTAAATGCATGGAAAACCACGTTTTAATCGTTATTTTTCGTGTTATCATCGTTCTACGAGCAAGATTTGCTATTTTTCTGGAGTTTTGTGTCGTTTTAAGTGTCTGGTTCTAATTAAAGGCCCAAAGTGCATGAAAAACGCCGTCTGAATCCGTGTTATCATCGTTTTACGGGCGGAATTTTCAATTTTTCTCCAGTTTCGTGTCGTTTCGTCGTTCTGGTTTGGAACTGATTAAAAAGTAATTGTGTTTAGTATAATATTGTGTGTGGGGGTTTTCTCGAATTTAATTACGTTTCGGGTAATTGAATTAATTAGCAGTTTATAAATTTCTTAACGTATTTGGAGAATTTCATCCGGGAATGCGCCGGGACGATGGCATCTAGTGAGCTCACTTTGAACTAATCCTCGTGACTAAAGGCACTGCATTTCGAGGTGGATTAATTATTTAATTTTCATTTGCATTTGGAAAAGTGCGGAGCGTCCGAATCGACCGATCGTGCACGTGCTTGACTTAATGATAACTTGTCCGGATTGAAGACGAACAGCTGCTCGTTCGGTTCGGTTCGGACGCCATTTTTTGCACCGATGATTATTTGCGAGCTGCCGAGCAACAGCTGCTTAGTGCTCCGTGTCCGAATATTTATGCGCGTTCTATGCTACAATGCTGGAATAAGGATTAAGGGATTCTTGGCATTCCAACAGGTCTGGAATTTCCTCCTTTGGAGCTGACGCGAAAAATCTATTGACGATTTTTCAGCTCGAGAGAATTTTTAGTGTCGGCTCAAATTGAACTTGACTTTTTTCCCTTTTATTTCTCTGCAAATTCGTGTGTTTTGGTCTGAAATTGATGAAAAATGGACTGCAAGTTGAAAAAATTCGGGCTGGGGCTGCAAAGGATTGTGGAAATTTCAATTTAGTCGAACTATTCAACAGTGCCTCAAAGCGATGCACTGTGAATTGCAAAAGTTGGCAAAGTTTGTTATCGAAGCGAAGGAATTTTTCACTCTGGATATTTTCCCCTTTGGGTTATTTTTACAATTATTTAAACCCGACCTCGGGTGAAATATTTGCAAAAGAAAAATGACAATTATTTCTTAATAAAAATGTGCACTAATTACAAACGGGTGACATCTCGTCCTCCGCGGTTGCGGCTAAAACCAATACGAAAACGACGTCAACCCCGAGCTACGGCCATCGCAATCCCCGCACCAGTAGAGTGGCTATCGACGGCAGCGGGGTAGCAGTTCTTTATTGCTGTCAACCCCGAGCTACGGCTATCGCAAATCCCAGCCCAGTAGTGTCGCTATCAACGACAGCGTAGCGCAGTTACTTATTGCCGTCAATTCCGAGCTACGGCTATCGCAAATCCCAGCCCAGTAGTGTCGCTATCGATGACAGCGTAGCGCAGTTACTTTGGCTATCGCAAATCTCGTCTCTGGACCAGTAGTATCTCTATTGACGACGGCGTCGAAATAGTCTTAAAGGGTCTTGACAGAGCAGCTTTAAAAGTTGATTTCTGCATTTCGCTCGCAAATTGTAAACAGAAATGTAATTGAAAGACGCCATTGCAGCTCGTAATTTGTTTGTCAATTGTTGTAATTGGAGGCTCCGTGCTGGGCGGAAAAATGTATTTCTTCCACCTGGTGATGAAATTTGCCACTGCGATGCATTAAGGTTAAATGGCGAGGGGTTTGAAGAGGTGAAGGAGGGGATTTGTCGAGAAGATTTTTATTGTAGTGTGTCACACCTGAGTTGTGAATGGGAGAAGAAATGGGCTGAGACTAATAGATGAATGGTGGGGGGAGGAATAGGACGTTTGGGATGTGGTCCCTTCTTCTCCCATTCAATTGTGAGCGAGGGGAATATGTCAAGTGCTGATTGGTGCAGACAGTCTCATTATGAGTAGTCAAAGAGTTATGGCAGTGACCCTGGATGAAAAGAAAAGAAAAGAAAAGTAGAGAATAGAATAGAATAGACGCCTGCCAAAAGACGTGCGTGGGTGTGGGGTTGGTCAATTGGTGACACCTTTTGCTCGTGGACCCTTTTATTCGTCCTTGGCATGAATTCCAACATGTTTGAATTGAATGAATAAAATCGCGATGCACTTAAAGATTAAGTAGAAATGCACTTTTTTCTTGTATGTTTGTTTGTTTGTTTGTTTGGAGAGGACATTTTTATTGTCATCACAAATTGTTTGAGTTTACCTTGCAAAATCACACGATGGATGCTGATATCCACTTGTTCCATCCGTGTGGCAAAAATCGCGATCTTATCGCACATGTTAACTAAGCTTTTAAGCTAAACAAACCCAGAAACGGAAGTGATTTACAGCGGTGCTCCTCAAGTTATGTAACGTGGCGGACCGGTATTTTTTGTCCAATGTTGTCCGATTTTGCGAGATCGTATTGTTTAAAGAATTTTCTGAATGATATAATAGATGGTGACATGGGACTCGTGGTGGTCAGGACGGTATCGAGTGTTGACCATGTAAATTCATATTTTATTTTTTTATATTTGATTAAATTACATTATATTGATGAAGAGGGGGAAATGATGGAAGATGAAGAGGAATGTGTGTCCAGTTTGGTGGCATCTCTTGGGGATGCTTTTGCTGCACGATTCCAAGTTATTTCTTAAAAAAACAGAAAACCATCGACATGGGAACCAACTTTACTTGATTGGATTTAGTTTCTTCTTAGCAAAACAAGTTTGATTTTCTTTTTTTTCTTTTTTTCTCTCTTTATTTTCCTTCTTTTTTATAATTTTAAGATAAAGTTAGTTGAGCTTCACTCATATTTTATTCGTGCGAGTGAAATTTTAATTGATCAACATTATAATTCGAGATTAGATGCAAATATGTAAACAGTTGCGTAAAAATGCCGATTCGACTCGCCGAATAAGCTTTTGATTTCGATGCATAATTAAAGATGCGGATGTTTGTTGTTTCTTAAAGTGACGGCCATGCAACATGTTTACACGCGATCAAAACCCATTCAATTTTTATCGATTTCGGACAATTTTCGATTTTTTTTAACACCTTAACACCGTTTATGTCGGATAAGCGAGACTCTACTGTCTTCTTAAAAATCGTGCAAATGAAATTTTAAAAAAAATCGATTTTTTTTCTATCACCGGATTAACATGAGCCATGAAAATCGCACCAAATACTTGTAAAATAAAATTCGAAAAAAATTCCCAAAAAAAAAATCGTGTGCAGTGAGAAGTCGTTGAAAACCGACACTCGGCTCTCAGGTGCTGGCAAATTCTAATTAAGCGTCTCGGATTTTGTCTTCTCGAGTGTCCTCTTGACTTCTCCCGTTTAAGATGATGTTTGTTAGATCGAATAACTCCCATCATCTCCAGTTTACACTCTCAACCCTCTCCTGTCGAAAGGTGCGAAGGTGAAAAGAGGCACATGATTGCGGGGGCGGTCTGCTCTTGTCACGTGCCAGATCAAAGGCCATTCCACGACGCGCCTCCATCAAATACCCCTCCGTCGAACCCAAACAAAAAAAATCTCGAGCTAAAAAGACGAAAAAGAAAAAAAAAATTCGGGAGTGGTGGTGGTGGTGGGGGGGGGGGCGTGAGGGGGGGCACGGGACAACATGAATAAGGCAAAGTGTATGGGAGTGTACGAGTTCATTTTAAAATTTCACCAAGAAGGTGCCTAGAAAAATCGGTTTAGGAATATTTATGCAAATTACATGGAAATGGCGCGTGCGCATTGGGGGATGGGGCGGCACACATCAAAGGATTCGGAGGCTGTGTTTTGCTCTGGCTCCTCAATCAACCTCGTCGAGATGGTGTGCTTTGAAATGATGCTCAGCTCGCATCTCTGCCTCAGTGGCTGCGGCCGAGGCATTACTAACACCATCCTCCATCCACCATCCTCCATCCACCACCCCCCCGGCTCCCCTCCCCATCTTGCACTCTTTTCTCTTGCTTATTAAGGAGAGAAACATGCAAACTAACTCCCAACACGACTTATTTTTACATCCATTTCGGAATTAACTCATCGCGCACACTCCAACATCAGTGTTTCCCAACGTGGGGCCCACGCCACACAGGGGGGCAATTTGATTCTTAAGGGGGGCAATTCGAAAATGCCCTCGCTAACTGTTAGTTGGCTAAACGTCTAGTATAGGTCACTTTTGTTCGTAGTGATTTCTTCAGTGTTACGCTTGCGGACCGTTCCGGTAAGCGGCCGATCCGTATCGCTCATTTTTAGGTTAATTAGAGTAATTAGTTTCCAAATTTCGGAAATAGATGGTGTTGGTTGCAAACAATATGTTATGTAGGGGGCGTAAGAATTTTCGGTGGGTTTCGGTTGGGAAACGGCGCTCGCTCCGCATTGTTCTGCGCGTTTCCCTCGCTCGATGATGAATCACGAGATGTTCGACTGGATGCTCAAAATTGGCTCTGATTGCACTTGGATTAAAGTCTAGTCCATTAGGTTTGCCGGATGCGAGCGATCGCGTCATTTGCAACGGGCCTTGATCAATCGGGCCCACACCTGACCCACCAAGGTCAAATCGCGACGACCAATCCAACTAACTTGTTTCGGCCATGTTGTTTTCGTTTGTTGTTTTGTGCTAATGAGCCGCTCGGAGGGATTTAGCGGACCTTGTTATGACAGGGATGTAACAGGGGGGCGGTTTGACGTCCCTCCTTCTCGTGATTCGCTTCCCCGCCCCCTTTTATCCCCCTAGTGTCGAGTATCGCGTGACGCGGATTCGCTATTGTCACTGTTTTTTTTTTTGTTTTTTTTTTTTCTTTTTGGAAATTTGAATGACAAAGGAGGAGACAAATGAGGCGGGGGGTTCGTGGCTAATGGTCAATCCAATTAGTCGCGTTTTGAGTCGCGTTTTGAGCCGGTTCGAAATGTCGCGCAGTAGTTTCGCGATTGATTGCGATCGGAAAATGTCGCGAATCGCGTCGGTTTCGTGTTGGGTTTGGGTAATCGCGACCCGTGGGCTTGTTGACTGAATTGAGTGACAAAAGGGGGCAGCGAGCAGCCGTGACACGCATCCGAGCTAATGACAAACGACGACCAGCTCCCGGCCATTTTGCTTCACCTTCGTTTCTATTTATCCGCGTCTCGATAAATATCAATTCAGCCTAAACGCATTAACCAATCGAATGAGAAGAAGAAGAAATTATTGAAAAAATTCAAAAAAATTCATTTTCCCGCCACTGGGTGTGAATTTCCATCCAATACTTGTAATTTTGATTGTGTCGAGATGAAAGACGCGTGTTGCAATTGACATGTTGCGTCTGTGCATTCGGGGTCGCCGTATGGGGGCTTTTCATTAAACTGCAAATGGGCTCTCTAATTAGGTTGGCAGTAGTTTTGAAAATGGGACTGCATGCCTAGCGCCTGTTTAAATTCGTGAGCGTGCAAAAATAGGGAGAGAAAAACGCCAGGGAGGGAGAACACGCTCAACACACTCAACACACTCAACACACAAAGAAAATGAATTTTCTATTTCCAAATCACACTTTACTTACCTTGTTCCAACACTTTTTTTTGGACCTTTTTGAATTAATTCTCGACGTGTTGCTAATTGCGAGTGCATTCGTTCGCGTTAAAGGGAAGGTTACGCCGTGGGAGCGCCGTAATAATATATATAAATATATATGTTTTTAATTGCCTAATAAATTTATATGCGAGTCCATTGTTCAGTCTGCTGATTTTATGCCATTAACTGACATAGAAAGCGAAATAACTCGATAAAACGCCGTTTTTTAGCACGAGATTTTTTGACGGAGTTTTCACATTTCTTCGGCCGCATGGAGCCGCCCGTCGCCCGCATGAAAATCCCCAACTCTCGTCGAAAAAGTCAAAAGTCAAAAACTCGAAAAATAACAACTTTTTCCGATTTTTATTTCCAGGCGAGTAAAGTTGGTTTGCCACCCACGCATCCCGGATCACCACTGCCATTCGGCATGTACCCCAACGAGCCATTCGGACCACAACCGCCACCTGCCCACATGGGGATCCCACCTGTGCACATAGATCCAAAGACAGGTGAGTGGCTTTTCACTCCCAGATACGTCAAACAGCTACACTTGCCAACAGGTAAGTTAGTTACAATAATAACAACAATAAACCAATTGACTCATCGATTTTTTATTATTATTACATTTCGATGACTAATAAATACAAGTGCGAGAATCACGTGTCAGTGTTGGCCCAGATAAACCAATTACGGCGCTACTAAATGATAAATAGAAGCTCGCGAGCAGCTGTTAACTAGTTGCTTAAACGCTTTAATCCCGGCCATTAAACACAACAGCTTTTCTCGCAACTGCTGGAACCTTTTTTTTTTTTTTTTTTATGTTTTTTTTTTATAATAGATATAATAATAATTTTTTTTATTTTGTAACTTTTGGGCCTCTAATCAGCACGAGCTGTCAAGTTAGGAAGAAGGGAAAAGCGGACCAATAAATCATTGGCTCAAATGAATGGTGGGCGAGAAAAAGTCTGATTGGACTGAGTTGCATTAAATTGTGACCTGTAGGGGTCTGCAAATCTCTCGTTATATCACTTTACACACACTTTTAATCCCAATTTAATGATGGGAAAAAATATATATCACGTGCGATGGGTTTAGGATTTGAACAAAAACAAAAAAAAAATTGACAGCCATTTTTTTTTTTATTATTGGAATTTTTTTGTGATTTAACTTGTCATTTAGAGAATTTTGGATGGAAATGGAAAGAGACACGTGTAATTTATATGTAAAGTGAAATTTAAATTGCATATTTGGAAGAGTGTGTGTGTGTATGTAGGGTTTAATGACATGATCTCGTCTGATTTGGTCGTGATATTGATCCGATGTGTATCACGTGCGCAGGTATTCCGAGGCCTCCGATGTACTCCCTTCCATCACCGAGCCAGTATCCACATCCCATGTTCACGCCAGACTTTGCTCAGTGGTCAGTATCTTTGAATTTGAAATTTGGGCGCCATTTTTCCAGATGGCGTCGTAGTGTTTGGTTGCGCATTTCGTCGCCAGTTAGTCCCCCACTCTAGGATTTACGATATTAAATAAAATCCAAAGGAAAATAACAAATAATAAATGCTGGAACACGGTAATAAAGCAATTTTAATCGCAAAACGTTGTTTATTCAACGTCCAAAACCAACACAGAGTGCCGTTTGTCCGTTTGATTTAAACCCTGGTGACGAAATGCAAAAACAAAACAAAGCGCCATTTGTTTAAATGTTTGTTTATTTACAAATTTCTTTATGTTTTTCTCTTTTTTTTCATCCAAGGCATGCGCCAGGGATCTATCCGATGACCGCTGGCACCGGTTTCCGTGGGTACCCGTTGGTGACAACCGCATCCGGTCTTCCTCGTTTCTCCCCGGCTGGACTCATTCCGGCGCATCCCGGTCTCGCTGCTCCCCACCCGGGGATCCCTCATCCAGCCATCGTGACGCCCGGGCCCAAGCAGGATGTGCCCGTTTCGTCGGTTTCAACTCAGGAAAATCACTTAAGGTGATTGATCGATCCATTAATTCATTTCGTTTCGTTTCTCGTCATTTTGCATGTCCGTTTTTTTGCTGCCTATTTACAAATCGTTGTTTTTTTTTTGCTCGTGAATGCTCGTGAATGACGTAATGCATGATGGCCGACATTTTCGTTTTGTTTTTTGTTTCTATTATTTATTTTTTTGTTTTTTTATTATTTTGGCTTTTCCCTTTAGTTGCTACTTCCTGCCTCCTCTGAGCTCGACAAATGGCATGCTGTACCCCAGTTACCATGGCAACCAACTGTCTTCCAACCCAAGCACCTCTTCCCCCGATTTCGTGTATCAGTTAACGCTTGATCTGAGGAGTTTGAAACACGGCCAACCGCAAGACGGGAGGTACGAAATAGTTGCGAAAAGTACATTCGCTTTGCTTGAGTTTCGGAGATTTGTCGCCAGGCGGCGCACGCGGGCGGCATTATCCGGGCGCGATTTGTGCATGATTTGAACCGATTTCTAGCCGAATTCAGACGAAACTCAACCAAAAATGGCGCGCAAGAGTGTTTTTATTTATATTTTATTTGTTTTTATTAATTTTTATTTATTTCTTGAATTGCAGACATTCATCGCTGGTTGATCCCAAGAGCTTATCTTCGAACAGCAACGAGAGCAAGAGCAGCAGTGATTCCAGCAGTCATCACAGTCATCATAATCACAACAATCACAGCGAATCGAAGAAAAACAAAGCATCGCACATCAAGAAACCACTCAACGCATTCATGCTCTACATGAAGGAGATGAGGGCCAAAGTAGTGGCCGAATGCACTCTCAAAGAGAGTGCAGCCATCAACCAAATTTTGGGCAGGCGGGTAAGAAATTAATCGAAAAAGTTTGAAAAAAATTTGAAAAAAATTGACTTTTTTGTGTTTGTTTTGCAGTGGCACGCGCTGGGGAGGGACGAACAGGCCAAATATTACGATTTAGCGAGGAAGGAAAGGCAACTACATATGCAGTTGTATCCCGGGTGGAGTGCAAGGGATAATTATGCGCAACAGGGGAAAAAAAAGAAGCGAAAAAGGGACAAAAGTATCGATGGAGGTAATTTTGTTTTTCTCGCTCGTTGGATATGTGTGGTTCGGTGCTTAAGTGTTTTGTTTTGTGTTTTCTTACTAGAGGGCAGCAATCCAAAGAAGTGCCGGGCGAGGTTTGGCCTTGATCAGCAAGTTAATTGGTGCAAACCGTGTAGGTAAGATATCGGCTTTAAGACAGTTGGGGCAAAAATGGCAGTGAAACCCTTTCAGTTTCGTCAACAGGATTTTTTTATTTTTTTTTTAATTTTGTCATTTTTTTGATTTTTTTTTTTTTTTTTACAAAAACATTTGTTGCGAAAATGCAAGGGTTGGTCATTATTTCGTTATTTTATTATTTATTGTAGCATAAATTTGAAAACGATATTGGATTTGTGATTTATCTTTACATCATTGCTGTTTTGAAGAAGGAATAAAAATTCAAAAATTCAAAAAATCTAAATTTAAAAAATAATAATAAAAATAATAATAATAATAATAATAAAAATTAAAAATTCGGCTTCAAAAGAGATAAATTGAGACCACAAAAGCCCCGAGTTTGGATGCATGCGTTTTGTCTGTTTGTGTTTCTTTTCTCGCATGCTTTTTTTTAAATAATTCGATGTGATTAAATTCAAAAAAACAAAAAAAACAATTGCATGCGATGATGATAAAAATAAATAATTGATAAAATTTCTCTTTCAGAACCGAAGAAACCATCAAAAAAATAGAAACAAAATTAATTAATTAAATTAATTTTATTTTATTTTAAAATAATGTTAAAAATTGATTTTAAATGTGTTGTTTTTCTTGAATTATAGAAGAAAAAAGAAATGCATTCGATACATCGACGGCTCCGATGGAACCAGTGTGGACATAGACGATAATTTGGGCAGCGTGGGCAGTTCTGGTGATATCGGCACCCCGGATTCGAAATCGTTAATGGACAGTGATGGTGATGCACACACTTCATCCGAAATTAGTTTATCCAGTCCTCCAGTTCCTACGGACATCAATTCGGACCAACACAAACCTCCCTCTTTATGCGTCATCAACCCTCACGACGCTAATCATCCTTTGAGCATTTCATCACTTACGGGACAATGTAGCAGCGTGAAAAGGGAACCTGGTCCTTCGTTGACCGAGCCCTCGTTACTTTCCTCGGACAATAATGTGAAAACTAGCATGTCGGATAATTCGAATTCAGTCCCTCCGCCTGCAGTCGTTTCGGTCACGTGACGCCCGACGCCATTTTGCTTTATTCATTGACAATATTATTGATTCTAATTTTCATTCATTATAATATTAACGATTATGACGATTATTATTATTATTATTGTCTCGTTCGAATCAAAAAGTGCCTGGAACAAAAATCTATTCCGTTTTAACTAACGAATTTGAGTTGTGGCGATTTATAAGAAATGCGACATCGTTTCCTCAAAGAAAATGTAAAATTTACTCAAAACTCGGGGTCGGGAGTGAGTTTTCGCCTCGGTTTTTGAGTTCTCGTTATAGTTTCGTCCTGAAAAGAAATGCTGCTTCATTTGTTATTTCTCTGTCGACAATTCTGTCGAGTGAGTGGAAATCGATGATATTTTTTTATTTGTTTTTATTTGTTTTTTTATTATTATTTTTTTACTTTTTATTATTTTGAAATTGGGGTGCCTTTTTACTTCTTGCCCACGACTGGTTGACGGTATGAAAGAGACTGTTATGACAGCGACATTTCTGCTCTGTAGTAATAATTATTATTGCTTTTCTAAGTGTGCCATGTAAACATTTTCATTTCTTTCATACATTTTTTGAAATATACTTTTTCGATCATTTTAGCATCACATTTGTGCTGTTTGTGTCTCTTTGTGCGTCTTTTTTCCATTTCTTTATTCAATTTTTATGTTTTTTGTTTGTTTTTGTTTTTTTGTTTTAAATTTTGCTCCGGTTGTGGTATTAGTTTCAAAGATGAATGAATGGAAATTTTGTCCACAGTTTAGCGGGATATTAACTTGTGCCATAAGTCATGAAGAAAAGAAATAGAAAAAGAAAAAATATTTTTTTTGTTTATTTTTATTTTTATTATTTTTATTATTTTTATTAAATGTGCAATTGTCAACTTTTAAGTCATTTATTTTTGTTTGTGTCGGAAATGTGCATAATTTTAAATAATTACTAGACAAAAGATTTGTTTATAAAGAAAATTGAGGTCATGCTTTGATCTTTTATTTTAATAATCAAAAAAATGAGATTTTTATGTGCAAATTCGGGAAGGTGTTGATTAATTCTTTTTATTTCCAATTATGTATATAATGTACAGTATTTTCACCACTGTTTTGCCTGAATATACACTACAAAAAAACCGTCTGCATTTGAATTTTCAGTTCGTGTAAAACAAATTATTATTAATATTATTATTATTATTATTATTATTATTATTGTAAGTAAAAGACAAACTGAAAAATTTTGTTCCTTAATTTTCGTTTTAAAAAATGGCCAAAGATAACTTTGAATAGTTTTCTTTTCAATTAGTCTTCCTTCTTTTAAAAATCAATTTTAAACCGAAATATTTGTTTATATATATTTCTTGTGCTGATGAATGTCTGATGTTATGAAAAGAATGATAAGCAGTACTGAATGTGATCCCATTATAGTGTACAGCCTATGTTATCTCTAATATGTTTTTGTTTAAGATTTTATATCAAAAATTGATGATAAAAGCGAAGAAAGAAATTATCTAGTCTCATTTTTTTATTTATTCAAATTCAAAAACTTTTCTCCAATCGCTCGTACTAAGCGCCAGCGCCATTACGATCGAGCTTTTATTTTTCCCCGCGAGACTTCGCCACCGCATGACCGAACACGACGACGCTTAGAAAAGCATCTATTTTTAACTCGTTCTGATTTCCGAACCAGTTTTTTCCTGTTTATTATCTTTTGAAATTCAAACAAATAAACACATTTCAAAACAATTATAACTCCACGTATACCCGAGTGAATCATTACCACGCCGCTACGAGTCAGTTTTATAGTTTTGCCTTACGGTGACACACCTCTAGACTCCGTCTAGTAATTGGTTGACGTCAAACCATGACATCAGCCACCTTTTCCCCATTGGCCTAGCCCGGGTGGTGAGATCCGCGGGAACCAATCCCCGAAACCCGCTCAGTCGCGTGTCCGCTGGTGACGTTGCCAGGATATACCATTCAAGATTCCGTGTGCTTTTATCTGCAAACTAAAATTCTTGCTATACTCTCAGCACTTGTGAAGCCTACCAACTTCAACCCGCTATCAGTTTCGAATGTAAGTATAAAATCGCTAATAATCACTTAAACTCTGCTAATGAGTCGATAGATATTCAATTTCCGTGTGAATGAACCTCTCGAAAAATTATCTGTATCTCGTTATATCTCCCTATCTCGACCAATTGAAGGTGTGCATTGTATTCCGCACACTATCGCAAATCATCGACCACAACGAGTGTTAAACAAACAAATCGCAAATCATTTCGTCCCATTCAAACGTCTAGTCCATTTTTTTGTCTCAATTTAAACATAAACATAAAAAAAAAAGGTGTGAGAAATATTTTTTTAGTGTTTGCGTCAGTTTGCAGGTCTAAAATCGCATTTTTAGGGTCTAAAATGTTGTTTTTCGACATTTTGTGCACTATTTGAAGAGTTGAGGCTTGTCCTTGACCAGTTTTCTTTATTTAATCGATTTAATTGTAGGTTTTAAACCCGTTTGGCACCAGACTAATGTGTTGCTATAAAGTTTTATAACGTGGACTCGTCACAATGAAGATTGAATAAGTGTTTACCAATTTAAATCTATTTCTGTTTTCAATTTTCTATAGAGCAGAGTTTGTCCCTTTAGCCGCCACGCGATTGGTTGTTGCCGAGTCATACGATCACGCCAGCAAACTCTGGTGTCGTGCGCCTGCGTCAATTTATCGAACGGTACAATGCACCGGGCAGAGGGGAGAAAAACAGAGAATCAACAATTTAATTTAATTCTTAAAAAACGAATAAATGATGTAATAATTTGAACCTTGAACCATTTCGAGAGTAATTGATGAAATTTCCTCCTTTGGCCGAGTTATTGGCCGCGATAAATTGGGAGAAAGAAAAAAACTCGCCAGGATGTTTTGTAATCCAAGTTAAATTGTAAGATTTGTTGTATTTTCAGAACTAAAAAAAAATGGAGAAATTTGACGAATACATGCACGCGTGGGGCACCACTGGGGCACTCACTGTGACAGCTATTGCAGCAGCTTCAGGTATTCATTTTTCATCCTGGTGATGCATGAAACTATAAAAATTCCTTCCGGACTTTTTCTTACTCGTAAATCCCTCGCCATGCACGAAAATAAAGAGAAAAAAAGCCGGAAAACGTTCGATTTTCTTCGCTTGGGAAATTCATATTGCCGCCATTTTGCTTAACCGTCACCTTTGCACGCTTGTTTCAGATTTCGCATTGTTTTACTTAAAATTTCTAATTTTTTCTTTTCTAATTAGTTGCTTAAATTGCTGCTTTACATTGGAATTATTTCACGCTTTCAGTTGACCCCCCCAAAAAAAATATTTTTTTAAAAAAAATTTAATGAAAAAAGTTATAAATAGTGAATTGAAATTTGACTGGTCCGCCCTTTTGACCAATGCATCTGCATCCTCGCACACTTTACACCTTGTCTTTTGATCGGTGCGACATTCGATCCGATATTGCTTGTTTCTCGGCATTTTGGAGTGGAGTCTTTTGACTGGCCAAAGGTCCCTCGACCGAGAGCAGACGGTTAACGAGTGATTTTCAAAGTCCAAGATTTCTGGGCGGAAAAAAACCTTGGAAAAGATTTTTTTTTAATTTTTTTTTTAACATTTAATTAAAATAGATAACACGAGATGTATATATAATTCAAGTTTGTTATATTTTTCAGTTTATTACTACGCTACACGTCCTTTACCCATGAAGCCACCGATAGATTTAAGTCACCAGTCTCTTAAAAGCCCGGTAAGTAGAAATTGATGGGAAATGGCGAGATGACGTCACGCGCTGTGAGAATTTCAATAGAAAACTCGCAATTTGCGTCAATTCGCCGGTCATTTCTAAATTGTAAAAAATTATGTTAAAATCGTTGGGGGTGTTTTTCCGCGCTTTAAATTAACAAGAAAAATTTATGTACTTTCGGGGGTTCTTTGGGCACTACCAATAGTTAGTTAAAGAAATTGATCGGAAATAGCAAAAATGACGTCATCGCTCGTGCTTATTTAGATGAAAAACTCACGATTTGCGGTCATTTTTTGGTGAATTGTAAGAAAATCCCAAAAAAATTGATTTCCTCAATGGAAAAATTACGTAGAAATCGCTGCGAGTGTTTTTCGCAACATAAATTGGCAGGAAACGGCTTGTTTACCTACTGTCCGAGTTCTTTGGCACTATCTATAGATAGTACGGCGCCGAGTTTAAATACGGCGAAGTTTGTAGGTGTGTCGTTTAACGCTATTTTCTCCCCAAACGTAAATATTTTTTATCTCTTATTTGCCAAGTCTGCGTACCGGAATAGAAAGCCATTTATCGCTTGCGTAATTGGCGAAGGGAATTTGGTGATGTGCAATTTTTAGTTTGCCATCACAAGGGCGAAACACGCGACCCGGCGCGCGTCGTTTCCTACCGGCGAATTTTATTCGTTATAATTCGCAACTCGCAATTCGTAATTGACTTTGACGCGAGTCACGGCACGCGATTATCATGGTGTTTTTATTCAATTCTCAAAACAACGGCGTGAGTTTCAAGACCCCACTTGACGTGAATCGTCAATGTTACGTAAGTTGAATATTAATCGCCAAGAAATTGGATTTTGTTCCGGACTTTGGCCAATTGTATTAGACGAATTGATAAGTTAAAATCCCATTAATCTTTGCCCGTTTGATGTAATTCGATATCGCAATATCGTATTTCTGTGTCTAACCCACCAGCTGACTGAAAGACGAAAGAAAAATTGAAAAATTAATTTTTTTGACTATTTTTGGAAATTATTTTTTATTTTTTTATATTTTTTATTTTTAGGACAATAACGGGGCTCGAATTTCATGTTTGACGCCTGATGGGACACCCATTAGATACATCTACGAGGACGTGAAGACGCTTTACGATGTGATGCGTCACGGCGCTCGTGTTAGTGGTACGCCAACTCGTTATCTAATTTGCTTTTTATATTTTTATTTAAAAAAAAAAACAAATTTTCATCTAGGTAATGGCAAATGTCTCGGCTGGCGCGAATCCAGCGAATCTCCCTACAAGTGGCTGTCGTATAACGACGTTATTACTCAATACCGTAACTTTGGATCGGGGCTGATTGCCAAAGGTCTGAAACCGGAGATTTCTACTTACATTGGACTTTATTCTCAAAATTGTAAAGAGGTAAAATTTATAAAAATTTATAAAAATGTGAAAAGTTTTTTATTTTTATTTAATTTTTATTTAAATTTTTATTTTTTCTAGTGGATTGTTACCGAATATGCGTGCTACAATTATTCTATGGTGTTGATTCCGTTATATGATACTCTTGGACCAGAGGCTTGTTCCTATATCATCAATCAAGGTGGAATTAATTGAATTAATTGATTTTTTTATAATTGAAATCGAGATTTTAATTGTTTTTTTTTTTGTTTTGTGGAATTGCAGCTAGTATACGAGTTGTGGTGTGCGACAAAGACGATAAGGTAACGATGCTCTTGAATGAATTGAGCCAAACTCCATCGTTGAGGATCATCGTTCATATCGAGCCAGTGTCAAACGAGACCAAGGAAAGAGCGAAGCAGCTGAAAATAGAGTTGATCTCGTTCCAACAAATGGTTCAGTTTGGCGCGCAACAATCTCACGAGGATGTGGTAAATAAAAATAAATATAAATAAAGAAATAAATAATTTTTTTAAAAATTAATATTTTTTTTACATTTTTCTTTAGCCACCAAAGCCATCAGATCTGTGTACCATATGCTACACAAGTGGTACGACCGGTAAACCTAAAGGCGTCATGCTTTCGCACGAGAATGTGGTGGCGGACGTTTCAGCTGTTGTTTTACAATTAAACGATTTGGCACCTAACAAGGATGATGTCATGATTTCCTTTTTGCCTTTGGCCCACATGCTGGAGAGGGTCTGCGAAGTAAGAATTCCACGAATTTAAGTTTTTTTTTTTATTTACGTAATAAAACTTTTTTATTTTTAAATAGACTGCGACGTACATGGGTGGCGGCGGAGTCGGGTTTTACCGAGGCGATATACGTAATTTAATGGATGATCTCAAACTACTTCAACCTACTGTAATGCCAGCTGTACCGCGCTTGCTTAATAGAATTTATGACAGAGTAAGTTTTGAAGTTTTTTTATTATTATTTTATTTTTAAATGAATTTATTTTTGTTTTAATTCTAGGTCCAGTCACAAGTGAGTGGAAGCACCATCAAATCATTTTTGTTGAAAATGGCGATTAATTCGAAGTTAAAAGAACTTAAACGAGGAATCGTGAGAAACAACACCATTTGGGACCGACTTGTATTCAAAAAAGTACAAGACGGTCTCGGTGGTCGATTACGCCTATTGGTGGTTGGTTCGGCGCCACTTGCTGGAAACGTCTTAACATTTATACGGTGTTCGGTGGGCTGCGCTGTAAGTGCATTTAATCTGAATTCGTCGATGGAATTGATAAATATTTAATGAAATTAATTTGTTTAAAGGTTTTGGAAGGTTATGGACAGACTGAGGGTGTTGCACCATGCACGTTGACCATACAGGGTGACTGGCAGGCCGAGCATGTTGGCCCTCCAATCGCCTGTTGCAGCTTCAAATTGGTGGACGTCCCAGAGATGGAATACTTTGCCGTAGACGGCAAAGGCGAGGTTTGCATTAAAGGAACGAACGTATTTCAAGGCTACTTCAAAGACCCCGAGAAAACTAAAGAGACGATCGATTCGGATGGTTGGCTACATACTGGCGACATAGGAATGTGGCTGCCTGTAAGCATTGATTGATTGATTGATTGATTTTATTTGTTTAATTGATTTTGTTTTGGTGTTTTAGAATGGGGCGTTGAAAATTGTCGATCGACTCAAACATATCTTCAAATTGGCTCAGGGAGAGTATATCGCACCGGAGAAAATCGAGAATATTTACATTCGCAGTCCGTTAGTGGGGCAAATTTTTGTTCACGGAGAAAGTCTACAGGTAATTATTGAAAATTTGAAGAAAAATCAAATGAAAATTGGTTAAAATGTTTTTTTTAACATTTTCTAGGCTTGTTTGGTGGCCATAGTCGTTCCCGACCCCGAACCATTGATGAGATGGGCGAAAAACAACAACCAGAAAGGAACATTCGCCGAAGTTTGTCGGACACAAGCTGCTAAAACTGCTATTTTAGAGGATATAACAACTTTAGGCAAGAAAGCTGGCCTCAAGTCTTTCGAACAAGTAAATTAACGAATTAAAACTAATTAATCAAATTAGATTTAATTTATTTTTTATTTTTTTTTGAATGTTAGGTGAAGGATGTTTATCTTACAATTGAGCAGTTGAGCATCGAAAACAACCTGTTAACGCCGACGATGAAGACGAAGCGTCCTGAATGTAAAAAGTACTTCATGCCACAGATTGAGGCGATGTATCGTACTTTGGCATGAGGTCCTAATTAGAACGTTTCCTGGATCTGGTTAGTGCCACGTCCGTCAACTAGTGTTGCTCAGTACATTATTGGGGAAGACTGGATGTGCGTGGTGAATTTTAGGGCTTAAATTTGTGCTCGCAGGATCGATGCAGTTTGTTTTTACGATGACACTTCTAGTCTTAACAAAAATAATAGCAATCTCTTTTTGTCGACTTGATTTGGTTGGTTTTGTTGTTTTTTGTTTTTTCTTTGTTTTTAATTAACAAAATTTGAAGAAATTCGTTATTAGAACATTCCAACCCGTGTAAATATAAGCTTGGGTGTGTGCGAGGTGACTGACTGTTAATTTAATTTACAAATTGCTTTTTCTTTTTCGTATTTGAAGTTGTGCTGTAAATAATGGTTGTGAACGTTTTTCTGTTTATTTTTCTTTTTTTTCTCTTCTTTTTACCAGTTTGTATTCGGTGCAATGAATATTGAATAGCGATACGAATTTGATCAAAGTTTTTCGTGTTTTTGTTTCTCAAAATGTAAAATGCGTATTTCGGCAAATTTAACTACTGCGAGTTGTGACTTTAGCAATTTGTTTTGTATTTAATTATTTTTTTTCTTTTTCTTTTTCTAAAAGTTGTAGAGAATACTTAAAAAAATATTACAAATCAGAAGCGTAGCTTGTGTGTTGAATTTTTGAAATTTTTTTTTCGTATGTAAACTGTAAAATATTTTGATGTATTCATTGATAAGCATTTGTTAGAAATAAACTTGAAAATAAAATTATTATTTTTTTGGTTATGTCTGCTTTTGTTGCTGGATATTTCGGATTGCGACGCGAGATAAAATTAAAAGAATTTATTTACGTGTTCAATTTAGAAAATGGCGCGCGTATTTCACAAAACGAGTCCGTATGTGGACCAAATTCCGAATTAATATACTCAAAAGTTTAGTCTCGCTCAAATGCCGAATTAAAATACATGTTGCAAGAGTGCTCAGGAGTGTCGAAATATACGATTTAATGAGCTAATTCAAATATTTAACGCGTGAAACGATAATATAGTCAGAAAATTTTAATTAGTTTGCTTTATTCGGCCGACAGCTGGCGCCACTCTTGCGGCGATTATATGCTTTTAGCGCTGCTGAACATTTGGCGGGATCGGCCATCGTCAGTTTGAATTTATTTAGACCGGATTGTAACGGGGACGATGGTAAATATCCGTTTTTATCTCGCCGATTCGAAGCCATCCGACAAAACTAACAATTTCTAACGATTGTTATGGCCTCTATCTTTTATATTTCCGTCAAATTAATACATAAAACAAATTATTAATCCGTATTTTGAAAATAATTTCTAGGCGGGAGGAAAAGCAGGTAAAGATTCAGGTAAAGCGAAAGCCAAAGCTGTGTCGAGATCAGCCAGAGCTGGTTTGCAGGTAAGAAATAACGTTTTAATTTCCACAAAATGATAATCAAACGGTGACACAACTAGAAAACGAACTGATTCGCTTTTCCTGATTTGTGTCGCTTAAGCCTATTTCGTTCGAATGGGCGCACTTGGACGACAATGTTCTAACGCCGTTTTATCGTTGTAGTTTCCGGTCGGTAGAATCCACAGACATTTGAAAAACAGAACAACCAGCCACGGCCGAGTCGGGGCTACGGCCGCCGTGTACAGCGCCGCAATTCTGGAATATCTAACGGCCGAGGTAAGCTACGCTCGTTTAGGCCTAAATTAACGACGGTTGTGGGAGGGGGTCGAGAATTTGAATTTATCGCAAACTATGTCGAATTTGAAGTGTAAAGTTACGAACTATCGTGGTTAATTTAGTCGCTAGTGGTGAAAAAGAGCGGGAAAATGTGGAGCGTGTCCGCCATTTTGTGTCTTTGTTTGATTTGCCTTTTTATTTCGCAGGTTTTGGAGTTGGCTGGAAATGCGAGTAAAGATTTAAAAGTAAAGCGTATTACACCGCGACATTTGCAACTGGCCATTCGAGGTGACGAAGAATTGGATTCGCTGATCAAAGCAACTATTGCTGGTGGTGGTAAGTATTTGTTTTTTTAAATTTAAAAAAATTCAAAAAAAATTCAAAAAATTCACAAAACAAATTTAAATTAAATTTCAGGTGTCATTCCACATATTCACAAATCACTTATTGGCAAGAAAGGTTCGCAGAAAACAACATAAAATGCATTGTGATTTAGCGACGGATTCGTCATCATTCATATTGAAATAATTTCTCATTCCATACCTTAATTTTAACGTTCACTATGTCTATTTGAATTGAAAATGCGCAAAAATAAAACTAGATATAAAAAAAAAGCCTTACTAACGAAAACCAAGAAAGAAATTAACCATTTATTAAAAATATTTATTAATCGAATGCGAATTTGCAAGGAAAATTGCCTTAACTCGACCACTCGACTTCGTTCTGTAAACATAGTGAGCGAAAATGGAATTTTCAGTTTCAAATCATCAAATGTTCAAACTCATTTTGACCATCATACCAAGTAGTGATTTAAAAAAAAAAGAAAAAAAAAAGAAGAAAAAAAACAAAAAAACTTGTAACAATTTTTGTATTAACTTTCTTGACATGTAATTTTTTTCATTCTTGCGAGTAGTCCTTGTCCACCGTGTAATCCAACTGTCAAACCGAATGCAGATATTTCTGTTTTATCGTTTTCTTTGAAAATTTCAATTGTATAAGCGAAAATTATGAAATTTCATCGGAGAAATCAAAGCACTGCATTTTATAATTATTCATGTAAATTAGTATTACGCTAATAAAGGCAATATTGATATTAATTTTTTAACTTTGTCGCGGAAAAACTCGTGTAATTTGATTCCAAAATGTCACGAACATAAAGCCTCGATCGGGGTCCTCATTCGACCGAAATCCATTTCCAACCGCCGGTTCGAGATTTCCCGACGTCATATCGCTCTGGAACGTAACGGAAGGTGTGTCGATACGTCATTGGAAATTAAAACACGCAGCAGCCAATCAGATTCGCGAAACCATGTCGAGCCCGAATTGTTTGAGCCGCGGAGCAGCAGCAGTCGACCACCAAATACCGAAAGCTCCCGTCTATTCTGGTCTTTCCTGGTGCAAAATTAGCGGTAAGATATTAAAAAACCGCGAATAACTCTCCACAACCGCTCGAATCTTAAAGAAAACAACCGAATCTAACATTTTCTTTTCCCCCTAGGAGTCATTTCGTCTGGACATTTGAATGGCGATTGAATTTCGATAGAATTGAATTGAGTATAAGCCGTGAGTTCCATTTTCCGCGCTCTAATTACCGACCTAACAACCTTAAATTTACCATTCCCAGCACAAGAAACCGAACCAAGCAGCGCCATGTACCGTGCGAAAAGCCTGGCGAACGTGTTGCCGTTGCTTCCGCACACGATGCCGGAGAAACTCGCGTTCTGGACAACGCGTAAATGCATCCCCGCCAAACATTTCTCAACGGCCGCTGCCCAGGAACCCTTCCTTAGCGGCAGCTCGGCCA
Source organism: Strigamia transsilvanica (assembly GCA_034701245.1). Taxonomy (NCBI): domain Eukaryota; kingdom Metazoa; phylum Arthropoda; class Chilopoda; order Geophilomorpha; family Linotaeniidae; genus Strigamia; species Strigamia transsilvanica. The sequence goes on along the minus strand of JAQIXU010000079.1, from coordinate 50,219 downwards.
ACTACGTCGAGGAAATGTACACGCAGTGGCAAAAGGACCCCAAAAGCGTCCATGCCGTAAGTTTCGAATCGATTACGCAACAACTGTTTACTCGTCGTCTACGTCTAGCGAAGATAAATAACATTTGCTGACGTAATCACCTGCTGGAATTGATTGATTTGTTTGTGTTTTGGATAAAAGTGATATTTTTGTTGATGATATTTATTTGTTTTGTTTATCTAGTCGTGGGACACGTTTTTCAAGAGCGCAAGTGCGGGAGCGGCCCCTGGTCAGGCGTATACCGCACCGCCTTCGTATACGCACTTGCAACAGTCGCCGCTGATGGCGATGTCGATGGTTATGCCGCAATATGGCGCCCAAGCGCAGTACGCATTGACCCCGGCCGCGTCCCAAAAGGGCCCGAGTGACGATAGGGTCATTGATGACCATTTGGCTGTGCAAGCCATCATTCGGTCGTATCAGGTAGTTTTTTCGGACGAAAAGGCGCCATTTTGCTCAAAATGGCGCCTGCGATTGTTATTTTTCGGGCATGGCGACTAATTTGCGTTTGCTGTGATTGCCACTAGGTTAGATATTTGTTTGACTAATTCAATGTCAATAATTTGAATAACCCAAAGGAAGAATTAAAGGAAAGTGTTTGTGAAATTAACTGTCGTCCGGTTGGCACGCACGCAAGCTACGACTAATTTTAGACTTTGATGTTGAGTTGAATGTTAATTCTTAGTTAGCGCAAAACAATTTAACATTTTTTTTTCTTTAGTTTTAATTTTAAATTGTTTAAATTTTTTTTTTAACATTTTTTAAAATTTTAATTTGATGAAATGAATTTGAAATTGGCAGACAAGAGGTCATCATGTGGCCAGTTTAGACCCTCTGAAGGTGCATTACGCTGATTTGCATTCAGCTTTTAAAGATAGAAAAGGAACACCACCAGAACTTGTTGTGCGAAACTATATGCTGGGTATGTCTCACGCTCGTAACACATTTTTACACTAAAACCAGTCAGAACGTTTTGTTTTGTTTTTTTAGTTTTTGAGGTGAGTTTTGTTTTATTTTTTTGTTTTGGATAATTAGATTTTAATTGAAAAGACATTTCTGCCTTTAGATCGAGGTTTTATTCAGGTATTTTGTTTGTTTTTAGTCTTTAACCGTTTTTCTTATTTTGCGCCGCCATTACTAACCGCTTCTCCGCAGAAACGGCAATTCGGCATTTCAGTTCCCAAAAACTCAAAAATTTCATACTTCCACAAAATAAAAATAAAAATCTTTATTTATTGTATCGTAATTTAACATAATTTCATCCCTAACCTCTTGGCAATCCATTTTTTGAAATAAAAAAGATGAAATTGACGATGATGGTGAAAACCGAGTTTGTTTTTGATCTTGGCTGCAATTTGTTTATTCCCACCCAGGTCCGTGGGCATAATATAGCTAACTTGGATCCTTTAGAAATCAATCGAGCCGATTTGGATTGGTCGATACCTCCGGAATTGAGTCTCCAAAATTATGCATTAGGTAAATTACGTTAGTTACAATTGGGCCCCGACACGTTGCATTTCAGGTAATTTTCGAATAGAATTAATTAACACGAAATAACCAGCAATTTTTGCATTTTTTCAACTTAATTTGTGTTTATTTGTTTATTTGTTTGTGTATTTATTTGATATTTATTTATTTATTTATTTATTTATTAGAAACGAAAGATATGGACAGAGTATTTAAGCTACCCGGGACGACTTTCATCGGCGGAGGTGACAACGCGTTGTCGTTGCGAGAAATTCTCAACAGACTCGAAGTAGAGAAATTGCGATCAAATGCAGTAAATTGTTACTGACATTGTTTTGTTGGTTTCAGGAAGCGTATTGTAGACACATAGGAGTTGAGTTTATGTTCATTAATAGCTTGGAACAGCTTAATTGGATCCGGAAAAAGTTTGAGACTCCAGGTGCCATGCAATTAAGCAAAGAGCAAAAACGTCTGCTCATGGCACGTTTGGTTCGATCAACCGGGTATGCTATAAAATTAATTGATTAATTGATTAATTACTTTATTTTACGAAATTTTATGGCATTTTTTGGGTTTTCATTGATTTTTCTTGATTTTTACTTGAATTTATTTGTTTTCATTGATTTTTGATTGATTTTACTTGATTTTGCTTCAGGTTTGAAGGATTTTTGGCTCGTAAATGGCCATCAGAGAAGCGATTTGGATTAGAAGGGTGCGAAGTTTTAATTCCAGCTATGAAACAAATCATCGATAGGTCCAGCGAACTCGGAGTAGACAGCGTGATCATGGGCATGCCTCACAGAGGCCGCCTGAACGTCTTAGCTAACGTGTGCCGCAAACCATTAGAGCAAATATTTACTCAATTCAGCACTCTGGAAGCGGCCGACGAAGTATTAAACCAAATCACAAATAATGTTTGTCAAAACGATAGAAAAAAAACTGTTGTTTGCTTAGGGTTCCGGCGACGTGAAATACCATCTCGGAACATGCATCGAACGCCTGAACCGAATTACGAATAAAAACGTGCGGATGGCGGTGTGCGCGAATCCGTCGCACTTGGAGGCCGTCGATCCGATCGTGCAAGGAAAAACACGAGCCGAACAATTCTACCGAGGCGACACCGAAGGAAAAAAAGTGATGAGCATTTTATTGCACGGAGATGCGGCTTTCAGCGGCCAAGGAATCGTTTTCGAAACATTCCATCTGAGTGACTTGCCCGACTACTCGACGCAAGGAACCATTCACATCGTCGTCAACAACCAAGTAAATTGAAACATTTTTAACAATTTAGGAATTTTTATTAATTTATAAAATTCTAGGTTGGATTTACCACCGATCCTCGGTTTTCGCGTTCATCTCCCTACTGCACGGACGTTGCACGTGTGGTGAACGCGCCCATTTTTCACGTGAATTCGGACGACCCGGAAGCGGTTATGCACGTCTGCAACGTGGCTGCCGAGTGGAGGGCATTGTACCATAAAGACTGCGTCATTGACTTGGTTCGTTGTTGATTTGTCCATATATTTATTTGTTTGTTTATTTATTTGTGTTTTTTAGGTGTGTTACCGAAGGAGCGGGCACAACGAAAGCGACGAGCCCATGTTTACCCAGCCGCTTATGTATACAAAAATCAAAGCACAGGTTCCTCTCCTCGAACTGTATTCAAAGAAATTGGTGACGGACGGCACTGTGACCGAATCGGAGGTGTCCGAAGAGAAAGATAAATACGAGAAGATTTGTGAAGAATCGTACAAAAATTCTGCGGCGATAACTCAAGTGTTTCACAAACATTGGCTCGATTCTCCATGGTCTGGATTTTTCGAGGGCAAGGACCCGTTAAAATGCGGCGACACCGGGGTTCCGGAGGAAACGCTCAAACACATCGGCAAGCGGATTGGTCAAATCCCGCCCGGAAATTTTGTTATTCACAACGGTAAAAGAAATGTGCAAAACAAACAAAAATTGCGAGGTTTTATTGACATTTCTTCGGTTTTTCAGGTCTGAAACGAATTCTTAAAGGACGCACGGATCTGGCGAACGAACGCAAAGTGGATTGGGCCATGGGTGAAGCCATGGCGTTTGGCGCGTTGCTTAAAGAGGGCATCCACGTGCGTTTGAGCGGTCAAGACGTCGAGAGGGGCACGTTTAGTCATCGCCATCACGTTTTACATCATCAAACTATCGACAAAGTCACATTTCGACCGCTGTGCAATTTGTACCCCGACCAAGCGCCGTACACAGTTTGTAACAGCTCGTTGTCCGAATTTGGAGTACTCGGTAAATTCAAACAAAATTGAAATTTTAATATATTTATTTTAAATTTTAAATTTTTAAACTTTTTAGGATTTGAGCTTGGATTTTCAATGACGAGCCCCAACGCGTTGGTTTGCTGGGAAGCGCAATTTGGGGACTTTAACAACACGGCTCAGTGCATTATTGATCAATTTATCTGCAGTGGACAAGCGAAATGGGTTCGCCAAAGTGGAATAGTCCTATTGTTGCCACATGGTTTGGAAGGAATGGTAGAACAGAAAATTGTTGCGACCAATTGATGCATTTAGTGAAATATTTGTCGGTTTTAGGGTCCCGAACACTCCAGCGCTCGTCCCGAGCGCTTTCTTCAACTGTGCAACGACGATCCCGACTATTTCCCACCGGAAGGCGAACAGTTTGAAATGCGCCAATTACAGGACATTAATTGGCAAGTGATCAACTGCAGTACCCCTGCGAATTACTTCCACGCGATGAGACGTCAAATTGCGTTACCGTTTAGGAAACCAGTAAGAAAATTGAAGCGAAACATTTGAAATCATAAAATTTGAATTTGGAATTAATTATTTCGTAGTTAATTGTTATGACGCCAAAGTCGCTGCTGCGACATCCCGAAGCTCGTTCAAGCTTCGATTTAATGTTGCCAGGTTTGCACGTCTAGTTTTGGATTTTTTTTAAAAAATTCTTACATTTTAATGGTTTTTATTTCAGGTACTAAGTTCTTACGCGTTATACCTGACGAAGTGGACCCGCAGAACGTAAAGCGACATATTTTCTGCTCGGGAAAAGTGTATTACGAGCTGAATAAAGAGCGCACCGCTCGGAAATTGGAAAATGAAGTGGCCATTAGCAGAATTGAACAGGTTTTCCTATTTATTGTTTTGAAAATAAAATTTATTAATTAATTTTCTTCTTTTTTTAGATCTGTCCTTTTCCATTTGACCTCGTTAAACAAGAGGTTAAGCGATATTCAAACGCTCACGTGGTGTGGGCTCAAGAAGAACACAAAAATCAGGGCAATTGGAGCTACGTTCAGCCACGGCTCGAAACGGCAATTCGCGATTTGCCGAATGTTCCTAGGCCTCTGTAAGAACAACGAATTGGTCTACTTCGACCTGCTTTTGACTTAATTTTAAATTCAATTTTAATTTTAATTTTAATTTTAATCAATCTATCTTCGGTTCAGTGGCGTAAATGTATCGAAATCAATCAAAAGTGACGCGAAATTTGTCGAAATTTGAACAGAAATTGATGAAAATTGATGAGTTACGCCACTCAACTGATCTGAATTTCAGCTAATTAAATTAACACGTTTCTATACTAACATCTAATTTAATGCATATTCGGCATGTTTACACGTTAGCGTGTCACTGGAAGACCTTTCAACATCTTGTTTTCGCTTTGTTTTCGCATTCTCCACTTTCTCGCCTCTTTTGGCAAGCACTTCCTGCTCCTCCTAAACTTCCTAAACGCTCTAGATGATTATTGTTATTGTTATCATTGTAAAAACTCAATATTCAGGAATGAAAGGTCTTCTGTATGGTCCTTGTTTTCATCCTCCAGGGACAACTCAGGCACAGGTCCTGTTTGCAGTCCTCATTCCATGGTTAGGTGAGAGGAATTTAAACTTTGTTGTTGTTTACTGTCTGGTCTGGTGTGGTGTGGTGTGTTGTGTGCGCGTTTTGTTCGGTGTGTTTCGATTAGTGTTTTTTTCGACCTAATGTCAATCCAAATCATTTTTAGGCGCTTGGGTTCACTATTGGTTTGACTAATTAATCTCCCGGCATTTAATTAAAGCGCTCGTTAACGATTTTTGTGTTTAATTTCGGTCTTCAGTTACGTCGGACGAGCCACGGCGTCGTCACCAGCCACTGGAAGCAAACACCAACATTACAAGGAACAGAAGATGATGATGGATTCCGCTTTCAACTTGTAGAAATTTGATTTTTACTCGGTCTTCTGCGTTTAAAAGAATTGTTCTAGTTTTATTTTTAAAAAATCAATGCAAACGAAAAATACAAAATACAAAAGAAACACAAAATAAAAATTGTTTTTTTAATAAGCAAACATTTTTCTTTTGACTTTTGAGATACGAATTGAAAAAGACACGAAATTCAAACTTATTTATTTAAAAGTTTAAAGTTCAAACGGCTTATAAAAACGAAAATCTAGTGTGTATTTAATCGAGTTTCTTGTTCGAAATTCAACTATAAATCGTAACATTGTAATTTATTGAGTGAATAATAAAAGTAGAACATTTAATGTCCCACGTATCGATTGAAATGTTCCTTTACAGCCGACGATGCGGCGCAAGCCGTCGGATCCAATTGGCCGTCGCCGCCGAAGTACAAGCGGGTAATGTCGGTCCGGAAAATTACTTCGCCGTGGATTCGAATTTCCACTGTGTTTTTGATCGGAAAAGGAACCAAAACGACTGAAAACCCTTCGGTTTTTAGTAGAGCTGCGATTGTATTTATTTAATAAGATCGAAATAAAACGTTTTCGAACAATTCGTACCCACTATTCCTTCGAGTCTGTCGGTTTTATGTTTTGTAATGCCAAACACTTCGTACGGGCCGTGATATAAAAAGACAAAATCGGTGCTTTTATTTGACATAATTCCTTAAAATTTGAACAACTTATAAGTCTCGTCATTAGATGGCACCAGTTGTGCGGTGAAGCGATTCTTCGTTGCGAGATAGGAATTTTCAAGGGGCAGCGAGTGATGGTTAAGTGAGAAAATGGCGTGGTTAGGTGCCGGTCGGTGTAAATTCGTGAGTGGAATTTTATTGCCATCCGTGAGAAATGCATTAATTAGGTACGGTATTAAATTTCGTGGATTCGTACGATCATCTCTAATCTTTAAAATGACACATTCGAATTAACTAACTAGTAAAATGAATTTATTTACAGAAACAAAGTTCGCACAATTTGTGCAGCGAGGTCTTTGAGTTACTTCCGAACGTCCAGATATACAGTAAACCCGCTATTACCAGCCACAAAACACGAACGAAAAATCCTAGACCGTTATTCTCCCGCTTTGTTACGATTCGGTATTATTTTATTTTCCCTCGAAACGAATCGTGTTTCTAATTATTTGGTTGGTTTTATTGCAGATCGAAGCATGTTCATCCAAACTCAAGAAACACCGAACCCCAACTGCTTAAAGTTTATCCCCGGTGTGCCGGTGTTGGGAACCGGCACCAAAGACATCCCCACTCTGAAGGCGGCCAGTTGCTCACCTTTAGCTAAAGTTATATTCAAAATAAGCGGAGTGAAAGCTGTGTTTTTAGGCCCTGATTTTATAACCGTTACTAAGGTTCCGTTTGCAATGATAAAATATCGAATTTTATTTCATTTCAAGTTAAATTCAATTTCAGCAAGACGATGATCTCGACTGGAAAGTTTTAAAACCAGACATTTATGCCACCATTATGGATTTCTTTGCTACTGGACTTCCGGTTCTCACGGACGATCAACCGCAAGATGATATGAGTAAGAAAACTCATTTAATTTGATTTAATTTGATTTTATTAAATTAAAAAATAGCGCCCATTAATCCCGATGACAGCGAAACTGTTCAAATGATCAAAGAGTTATTAGATACGCGGATCCGACCGACCGTACAGGAAGATGGCGGCGATATTTTATACAGGGTAAAAATTGAAAACAAATGAAATATTAACTTTGAATTTCGGGCGTTTTTAATTCAAAGGGTTTTGAGGACGGTGTGGTCAAACTTAAATTACAAGGCTCGTGCACCGGTTGTCCCAGTTCAACCGTCACTTTGAAGAACGGCGTGCAAAACATGCTGCAGTTTTATATTCCCGAGGTGACGAGCATCGAAGAGGTAAAACGACGCTTTTCTTCCGTCTAATACGCGTTTTTAATGCAAAAAAAATATTTTTTGCTAGGTCAAGGATGAGGAGGACAAAATAGCTGACGCCGAATTTAAAAAATTTGAAGAAAAGTTGCAGAAAAAGTAATAAAAAAACAAGTAAAATCAAAATCAAAGCAGATTATCACATTTTATTTGAATAGAAAGTAATGTTAAATGTACATAATTTGTCGATATTAAATGATAAAATGTAATTTATCAAAGTTCTAGATGTTTCTGCAGGATCCGAGCATGGAGATCCCCATGAACTTTGTCAACCTGTAAAAAATAAATTGAAAAAAAAAATCGAAAAAAAAAGAAAATATCGACAAAATTACTTTGTGCGAGTATTGCTTGATCCTCTGCTCAATATGTTTTTGATCATCCGGTTTGGCCTTATCCACCAACCACTTATCTTCGTCGACCCCGTGGAAATCCGCTTGCGCCTGCAGATGTTTGAGTTTCCTAATGCGATGTTCGTAATGCTGCAACTCCTCCTTCAACGACTGCAACTCCTCCTGCGAAAACTTCGCCGCCTTCGCCAACTTCCACAACTCTTGCACTTTAATCTCCTCGAACGCATCGTTCGGCCCGGCACTCAAGCGCGTAATTTTATCGTAACTTTCTTTCAAACTTTCATGTTTCTCCTTCAAAATCTGACTCGCTTCCTTGAAATTCTTCGTCTTAACTCGCACATCCTGCGCCTCGAACCTGTCCAACGAATTCTCGAAATAATCTACCAAAAATAAATAAAAAATAAATAAATAATAAATAATTTGCTCCGATTTCCACCAATTCTCACCATTTTTTTCGAACTCTTTATTCACTCGATCCATCAAACCGTGATATTCATCCAACTTGTCCTGATGATGCGACAACTCCTCTTTAAGCGTCACCAACTCGGACTCGGTGAAACCGGCTCGTTCCGCCTTTTCCCACAACTTGTTCAATTTCTTGTCCTTAAAAATTCCTTTTTGGATTTTCTCGTCGCTCGCCTCGTTGTACGCTCTGTGCTGCGATTCGCTTCGTTTGTGCCGAATCGTTTCTTCCACGTGATCCAACTGCTCGCCCATGTCGTATTTAACCATGATACCTACGACAAAGTATGTAAATCAAAAAATCAAAATCAAACATGCAAATTACATCTTCGCACCTTGAAAATGTTTTCGAATTTCGGCTTCTTTCAGCCCGTCTTTATCGCCGCCTTCGGATTTCACTCTTTTCAGGGTCATTTCGTCCTTATCTTGCAGTTTTAGGTCCGAATACAACGCTTTAAGTTTCTCGGGCACCAACCTCTAATTGAAAATTAATAAACTGATTTAATTTAATTTAATTTACATTTTTTTTTCAGTTACCAGTTGCGCTTTTTCCCATAATAGGTTAATTTTATACATCCGAAAAGGCCGATCCCGCTCTTCGGGGCTCTTCCAGCTGCTGTTTTCATTCACTTCTTTGCTATATTTGTTGTGAAATTTCTCGCATTGGGCCAAAATCGCCAAAAGTGCGATTATTACGATCGCTCTAGCCACAGCCATCGTCGTCGCCTCGTGGACAAACAAACCGACGTCATAGAGAACCAGACACGTTTAATGCACCGGGTTGATTATTACTCAATTTGTTGGATGCTGCTAAGAGACTGCGTAGGATGTTTAGATATCCCGTAGGAACTAAATAAAATCGCCGAGCAAAGCGGATGTAAATAGATTTATTAGCAAATATGTTCTCGCGGCCGCACGAGCATTGCTGATTCATTAAGAGCGCCTGGTGTTAACAAAAATTTAACACGGGGAGTCGTGTTGCGGGCATCCGCTGGTTTAAACGAATAAATTAGATTTACGCGCATTTCATTGCAAATGAACAAATTTAGAACGAAGGAAAAAAAAACCACAATTCCCGTTAAACTATTTTAACAACTAACCAAAAAAAAAAAAATTATTTTAAATGTAAATAAATTTTTCTTTATTTTCTCCATCGAATAAATGAAAGAATTTCATCAACATCCATTTGTAAATATTTATCACGAGCATCCATCACGTCGTGACCCACCCATTACATCATCCAGAACATCAACCGAAATCGCGCCACCATCGACTTCCGATTGCGCAAGAAACGGATAAAAACACGAACTGCGCATAAACTTTTCCGTCCGTTCCGTGTTTTCGCTGCTGGATGTGTCATGGTGGATAGAGCAAACGCGTGAAAGTCAGCAGGCTGCTGGAAACTCGCCTTTTTCGCCCGCACTAACGTAGTCGGAGAAGCTCGGCCATCAACCCGCGGCTCGAATACGACACGAGCAAAATGTCAGCCAATTCCGTAGCGCGACACATGAGTCAATGCCGCGATATTCCCTCGCGTAGAGTGACCATCAACGACGCTTCTCAACTGCCTGCTGATTACTGCACTACTCCTGGCGGCACCATTTTTTCCACGACTCCAGGAGGTTTGTATTCGCGCGAACGACGCCCGCAAATGCAAATATTTATTCGCCGCGAAACCGCCGAGCACCTCCGCCACAATGCCACACATCTCGCATTGTTGCCGCAGCGCCGTAGCTAACTGCGTAGCCAACATGGCGCGCGCAAACATGTGACATTTGTTTTGATTACAAGTTTAAACCTATCGACATTTGATATCGCCAATTATATAAGAAATCCTGATGAAACGATGAGACAAATTTACGAATCCGATAACAAATTGCACGTTTTAATCATGTCACGTGTCGTGCTGATAAAATAATTAACTTTGTGTTTGTTTTTGGTGTTTATGTTTATTCCAACAATTAATTGAGTTAAAAAAAAAGCTATTTTTTTTTTTCAATTGGCAATTGTCCACCGACTATTTTCTGCGTTTTAAAACACGAGTTGACTATTCTAGGATCAACAAACTGAAGCCCGAGTGTATTGTGCCAAATTTTTTTCCATTACATAAAATAAAAATAAAAAATAATTTCATTTATTTCTGCACATTTTGTTGTCGACGTTGAAGCTCCACCTGACGATGACTCACTATTCTATTCACCGTCGACACTCGTTGTGTGTTTTTCTCGAATAAATATTTCTACGTGGTTTTATTGAAAAATTAATTTATTGAAAAATTAATTTTAATTTGTTTGTTTTGATCAGGGACGAGAATAATTTACGATCGGGCATTCCTGCTGCAGATGAGGAACTCACCAATGGCGAAAACACCACCAAAGAATCTTCCAAATATCCCTGGAGTGACCTGCAGGGTTGCCACTGTGCCGGAGTCTCCCAAGGAGAACGGCGAAGCAAATGGGCCAAAGGCCAACAGTGGAAAAATCGGTATTTTGCTTCCTAGAATCCAGATGCAACATTTTAGGCCCGATAAAGAGAAAGAGAAAGCGACATGTTTCAAAGTCTGTTTGGAGATAATTTTTTTTTTCCTTTCAGTCATCGACACCATTTTTCTAACGAGACTTAAAATGTTGCATCAGAAAACGAATTTAATGAATTGATTAAATCAATGCATTTCTCGATTTCTTGCACACGCGCTACGAATTAAAAGTGCAATTGTGCATCTAAACATGCATAAATTCAGCTCGAAATAATTATTTTAGACCTAAAATGCATTTATTTTTCCGAAATAAAATTAACTTTTGCACCTAACAATGCACAAATTCAGCTCGAAATAATTATTGTGCACCTAAAAATGCACAAATCCAGCTCGAAAAAAATATTTTTTTGCATTTACGCCTAAATGTTAACCCTAAGATGCATTTTTTTCCGAAATAAAATCAACTTTTGCACCTAAAAATGCACAAATTCAGCTAGAAATAATTATTTTCCGAAATAAAATCAACTTTTGCACTTTACAATTTTTAAAAAAAATGCATTCAAAGTAGAAAAAGCAATAAAATCGGTTCGAAAATAATAAAAACACTTAATCAAAACTAAATAAAAGCGCACCTGTTGTTAGTTCTGGACAAATACGTGTGCGTGTGTGACTCGAAAAATGCACAAGACGATTAAAATTGCAAAAAAATTAAAAATAATAATGATGAAAATGTGTTGCAGAGAATCACGACGAGCCACAATTCGAGATGGATATTTGAGAGTGGTTTTTGGTCAGCTGATCGAGTGCCATACAACACTGTGGCCTATTATGTATCTATGGAGACAAGAAAACTCCAATGGCTCAAGGAGGACACATTGCACAGTTTTATTGTATCTATTCTCTGTGCAATATCTCTTATATAATTATTAAAAACTTACACTTAAATCAAGTGCCAGCTAAGTTTGCTGGTTGCTCAATATTTTTTGATTCTGACATGTATTTCTAACTAATTTTAGAGAAAAAAAAAATCACGCCCAATTGCTCGTATGCAAAGCTGTGAACAATTTCTATCGATTCGATTCATTTCCAGCGAAGAATGAACGTTTCGTTTGCTTTGGGAAAGTTCTTCTGTTTTTTTTTTCTTTTCAATTTTCAGTTGTTTGTTTTTGTTTTTTTGATGGAAAATAAATTAGGGAAATATTTTTAATACACTAATTTTTGTAATATATATATATACATATATAAAACTATTTTTTGTATTTCTAAATTTCGTTCTAAGCAGAGATTTCATCGATGTTTTAGAGTAGAAGCTGGATTTCAAAAATTCACTAACTGTAAATGACGGTCAAAACAAACACAAAAAAATTGTTTTTTTTCTCATTTTATTTTTATTTTAAAGAAAGCATAATAAATAAATAAATAAATAAATTTAAAAAAAACCAAAAAATTAAATATTTAGTTGGGGTTTTAGATATTTTTTACAATTTAAAAAACAAATATATATTGTATAGCGGTAACCGTTGGAAAATTGGATTGTGAAGTGTTAAAATGTGTCCTACTTGACGTTAGGTTTTTCTTGTACTACAAACAAAAAATAACGAAAAAAAAAAGACAAAATAAAAAAGCTTGGCCCAACAGTGGCAAAGTTTTTGATTTTATTTATCGTTTATACATTTTTTCAAAGGAAATATTTCATCGAAAACGACCTCCATTTTGGCTCGGAATTGTGGGATATGTAGTGAACCCACGGAGGCGCGGAGGTCATGGGTCAATGGTTAATTTTGTTTCTACTAGTTCATGCTCGTCTCTGATTGGTTAGTTTACGATCACTTTGTTTCGGATTTGAATTTTCTCACTTTTCTGGTGCATCGTCTCACAACAAGTCAGTCAACATCGTTCAGGCAACTTGCAAGGTTTTTTTTTTCCACCACAAAATGCAAACAACGGAAAATGAAAAAAATCTCGAAGACTCGTTTTTAAATTTGAAAGCTAGCTACGAAACGAGCGATTCCGAAGACGAACAGGTAAGCTGTCGATATAAAATTTAAAATAAAAAATCTAAAAAATAAAAATAAAATAAAAAAATCTAAAAAATAAAAATAAAATAAAAAAATCTAAAAAATAAAAATAAAATGAAATAAATTTAAAATAAATTTAAACAAAAAAAATAAAAATAAAAATTTAGAATTTTGCATTGTTTTCGATTTGGGTCAAGTTAAAATTTGATGCATTGTTTTGATTCGAGGTCAGAGTTGAACTCAACAGGTGGTGCCTGACCTTGATAAAGGACAAGCCCATCAGCATTTAACAGAGGGTACAATCCTCTATTTAGACCTACATACTAAATACTGAGTAGGCTCGTTTGCAGTGCTGCAATATGTCGGGTATTTTGTGCTTTTGGTCTATTCATGTGGAAAATTTCTATTTGTTTCATGTTAATTTAAAAATTTCTTCTTTTTTTTTAGTTCACGTTAGTTCGTGTAACTGACGACGGAGAGCCTTACATCGGGAAACGCAATGGTAGAAAATCAAAATTGATTCGAAATGATGAAACGACATTTGTTTCGTTGAATGTAAGCAAAAAGGGAAGAGTTTATGTCGACTTTAATGCTTTGAATATTTCGAGTGACGAAGATGAAGATAAAAAAAAAATTCAACAAGATGAAATTAAAAAGATAGAAAAAGAAGATCAAGTTGATGCGCTATTAAAATTAGCTGGTAAAGCGACTTAAAACACTTCAATTTCTAACCAATTTGCATTCTAATATTCTCCACACATTTCTCCAGCCGAAAAAGATTATCCGGAAGAATTACTCACTGTAATACACCGTATTAATGAATTCAAGGACAGAGAGTTCTCCGAAGATCAAACGCTGCTAGTAGAAGATGCAAATCTTGGCAAAGTAATATTTATCTCGACTAAAATTCCATTCAAACTCATTTCCCCTCTTTATTTAGTACGCAACGAGCGATTTAATTCCCAAAATGAAGCCTAAGCGATACCACGTTGACGAATTGAAGCATTTTTTGTACAACGACCACATAAACTCGCACCAATCGCTCGAAAGCACGCCGTTAATGTACGCCTGTTTGAACGGCCACGAAGAAGTTGTAAGGATCCTCCTGGAAGCCGGTTCCGAGCTGAAACCCAAGGAACAACAAAACGGATCGGCTATGAACGATGCGGCAAGAGGCGGCCACATCGGCGTCGCGAAGGTTCTCTTGAAACACGGAGCGAAGGTTTACCAGGAGGAACCCATAGTGCGCGCGAACGAAGTATTCCAGTCCACTATGTTCTGTCGGAGCTATTACTGCAGTCCTCTCACTTTGGCTTGTCTAAATGGTACAACATTTACATAAAAGAAATGTCGATAAATGCAAATTAAACGAAAACTGGTCGATTTATTTCAGATCGGATGGAAATGTTTCGCTTTCTAATAGAAGCGGGCAAAGAAGAGAAAGAAAAACCGCAACAAATGGACGAATACCGCGCGTGTTTGCTCCTAGCGTGCGCTCACGGGAATTTAGAAATGGCGAAATTCATATTGGAATTAGGAGTTGAGGTATTTTTCCGACGACGACAACAAATCTGTGATGTCCCGTTTCGTCGAAAATCAAAAATCGAATGATAATATTTTCGATTGTTTTGTTTTTATTTTTTTCACATTTTAAGAGCTTTTACTCATTTCTTCACGGTTTTTACTCATTCAACCATTTTTAACACGATTTTACACAAATTCAACCAACTTTTAACCTTTTCAACCCTTTTTTCGGTGTAAAAATGTGAAATTTTTTTATTTTTCCTCATTTTAATCGTTTTTACGCATTCTTTTATGGTTTTTTCCCCCCATTTCACAATTTTACACCGAAAAAAAGGACGAAATTGGCTAAAAAGTGGTTGAATTTGTATAAAAACATGTTAAAACTGTTTGAATGAGTAAAAGCTGTTAAAATTTAGAAATATCGAAAAAATGATCATTCGATTTTTTTACGGCAATTCCCGTGTCGCCGAAAATCTATAATTGGGATTACAATCCGGCAAAACGGGTAGAAACCCAACAAATCATCGATTTCGAACCAACTTTTCTTTTTTCCAAAAACAGCCCAACTTCGAAGACCCTTGCAGCAAAGAGACACCATACACACTGGCCGCCGCCAGTGGAAGCATCGATTTGGTTCGACTACTGCTCCGACACGGATCCCGCGCCGACTTCATCGAACGTACGCCATTAATGGCCGCGGTCTGCCACCAGCTGATGCCCATGGTGAATTACCTGCTAGCCGTAGGTAAATGTCACGTAATTTTCATTTAATTAACCGTCAATCGTCAATCATTTGTTCATTTATGTTTAAAAACAGGTGGCAGTGATGTGAACGCGAAATGTGAGCGAAAAACGGCTTTTGAAATGGCGTGTTCCAACGGTAACCTAACGATCGCCGACACTTTGCTAAAGGCTGGAGCAGATTTTCGCATCGGCGTGCCACTCATCTTGGCCGCCAAGAAAGGTCATTCGCACGTGATCAGATACCTCCTACACCTGGGTGTCGAGTTGAACCGCGTGAACCAACACGACAGGTGGAACGGCGGCTATTCCGCTTTGTCGCAGGCGGCCAGTTACGGGCACCGCAATGTCGTGGAACTGCTCGTCAGTGCTGGCGCGGACCTGGTAAAATCGTAACAAATCTAAAGAAAGGCTCGGAAGTAATTGAAAAATTGATATTTCAGGAGCACGTGTGTACACGTTTGGAAACGCCGTTGATGAAAGCGTCTCGAGAAGGCCACTTGTCGGTCATGCAATATTTAATCGACCACGGCGCGGAATGTAACACGTCGACGTCGTTTGACGGCTACACGAGTTTGGCGATCGCCAGTTTGGGTAACAAACCCGCGGCCGTGACTCTGTTGCTACAAAATGGCGCCGACATTTATTTCAACTTGCCAAACGGTTCATCGGTCATAATGATGGCTCGGATCCACGGATTCGCCGATGTTATGGACGTATTCGACCAGCACATGGTGAAAAATAGAAATAAATTCAATATTCGTTTGCTTTTATTGATTGATTTATTTATTTTATTTTATTTTAGGGTGTGAACGCGCTGAAAGAATCGAATCTACCACGGTGGCGACTTTCGATGTACCGAGGCGATTACACGCCGAATATAACGGAAGAGCATCTTCGTGATCGTCGTATGATAAATGCGTTAGGAATAGCGTGTGCCAGGGGAGATTACAGCCTTCTTCCCATATTTCTCGAACGTGGCGCCAAATTAGGTTCGAAAAAGTTTGAATTTTTTAATTTTTTTTACATACTTTTTTTTTTTTTTTTTAGAATGTGCTGACCAAAAAGGGTTGACGCCATTAGTTATCGCGGCTTTAGCCGGTCAAGAGAAGGTGGTGCGCGCGATTCTCTCGATTTTAGGTTCCTATTCAACTTTGCCAAAGATCGAAAACATTTTTTACGAGGAGAGAATTTTGTTGGGATTGACACCGGTGGGTGCGGCTGCGTTCAGCGGGCACTTGGGTATTTTTAAACGACTGTTGGAGTTCGGTGCCGAGCTGGAATTGAAAATTAAGAGAAGATTCGATTTTACGCCGCTTATGTTGGCCGCTGCGAGCGGGCACGTGGAGATTGTTAAATTGCTGATCGAAAATGGAGCGGATGTCAATGCGATGGTATATTTGAGAAAATAATTAACTTTTTTTAGATCTAACTTCAAATGTTGATTGAATTTCAGCTGACACGAGTTTGGCAATGAGCGAGCTGTTTTGCCGATACAAAAATGAAGAAAACTCAGGAAATTTTCTATTTTTATATCCAGAACTTTTATTTGTTTACATTTTTTAAAAACTATTTTGTTGATATATTTGACTGAAAATTATGTTTTCCACAAATTAGAATTTTATGTTTGATAATAAAGATGTAAAAAAAAATAATTTTGACCATTTATTTACAATTTATGAACAAATTATTTACAATTTATTTTCAATGAACAAAGGAAAGAACATTTTTTTGTTTTACTTCAACTTAAAATTACATTTCGTGCTAAACCGATGGCAAAAAAATAAACTGTATTATCTGGGTTAATTAGATTTCACACAATATAAAACCACCTTTTCTCATTTATTATTTAAAAAGAAAAAAAGAATCCTTTCCTTTCCCCCCTTAAATTTCAGAATTTTTCCCACAGAAAATTAAGAAACAACAAAAAAAAATCGCATGGGATTGTGGGAAACGTTCATCCGGGTCTCGTTCATGTCTTCAGTAATGGCGAACAAACATGTCTGAAACTAGGCAATAAGGTTCGTGCGGGAGTCGAGTGAATTGTAATAAGTGATTGGATCGTAAAAACGTGACTAACTCGATATACACTTAGTTTGTTATGTAATAATCATAAAATGCAGAACGTGGTTCATAATCCAGCGTCGGATAACGTGAAAGAAGGGAAAAATGAAGACAAGTCGAGCACCCCAAAGGGTCAAAGTCTTGATCGTTTACAAACCAACTTTATGGCCGATCTATCTGAAAGCGAAGACGAAGTGTCCGAGGTAGGAGAAAATAACAAAAGAAACGAAAAGAGAAAAATCTATTTTAACCTTGTACGCATAACCCCTATATGAATTGCCGTCATCAACATAATAAAGCAACTCTCGTTTGTGACGTCATACAAAATACTGATTAGGCCTAACGATAACCAAAGCCAAACAAATCTCGCATTTTCACTGATATCGCGTCGGATACGAAAAACGCACCGACTCAAACCGCCCGATTCGACTAATTTAAGCAGCCGAATCACGTTTTAAAGTAAAAAGCATAAAAATATAATAAGTTTAAAAAAAAAATAAAAAATAATAAAGCCCCATTTCAACGTTAGAGCGAGTTGTCCCATGTTTAATCGTTCATCTTGCCTCGCTAGTTTCCGGTTGGGTTTAGGCTTAATCGTACTTTGCAATTCGCATTAAGAAATGAAATTGGAAGCTATCGCGAACGAGCACTATTTTAAATAAGCGCGATCAGTGCACGAATCTAACCTTTTCGGTACGTATTCATAACCGCACGAGTGACAAAGTGGAGATGAAAGTGCGAGTTTGTCATTCTAGCCCCACTTTGCCTTAATTAATACGAAAAAAATCGAAAAAAAATCCAAAGAAATAGAAAAGAAACAGAAAAAAATATTAACCGATTAAACAAAACGATTGCTCGTCCGCGAAAAACGTGCGAAAAGAGTATACGCACCGGCCGACACTCGGAACAGGTTTGGCTACAAAGGCGCAGAAAAATCTTTGCACTTCGAAATCGTCGATTTTAACCTTGAAAAAATCAACATTTAACTAATAAAATTTTGCCGAAATTCGCAGGTGGATTCGTTTATAATTGAACAAGGAGATTTATACGAAGAGCCCGTACTCGACACATCGAAATTCTTACTCGCGTCCGAAGATAATGAAAGTCCAGATCTAAGAAGTGTCGATCCAGAGACCCAGGCTCGACTAGAAGCGCTCTTAGAAGCCGCTGGTGAATATCAAATGGAAAATATAAAAATTCGAGCGGTTCGAGACAGATTTTTGCTTGGTTTAGGAATAGGAAAACTAGCTACGGCCGACGGGAAACATTTCGCGGACCCCGAAGTCCTGCGCAAATTAACGTCGTCAGTGAGTTGCGCTTTGGACGAGGCAGCCGCAGCGCTCACTAAAATGAGGACTGACAATCCGGAGCACCAGAACGATGGGTGAAATTAAATGAGTTGCAATTAATGCGTTCAGTTTGTGCTAATTTGTTGCAAAAATCGTTTTGAAGTAGCAGATCGTTAGCCGAGGCGTGCAACGACGGCGATGTCGGAGCGGTTCGTAAACTTCTCGGCGAGGGTCGCAGCGTTCACGAAACGACGGAAGAAGGCGAAAGTTTGTTGTCGCTCGCCTGCTCCGCCGGTTATTACGAATTGGCGCAGGTGCGAAACGAAATGATGAAATTGAATTTTGTTTTGAATTTTGTTTTGAATTTTTTTTGAATTTTTTTTGAATTTTTTTTAGGTTTTGCTCGCGATGAAAGCGAACGTGGAGGATCGGGGCATCAAAGGCGATTGCACTCCGTTGATGGAGGCTTCGAGTTGTGGTCACGTGGACATTGTGCGCCTTCTGATTCGTCACTCAGCCGATGTAAATGCTCAGTCGTCGTCGGGGAATACTCCATTAATGTACGCTTGCGCTGCTGGCTACGAGGAAGTGGTCAAAGTCCTCCTAGAGGCCGGTTCCAATGTGGAGGACCACAACGAGAACGGACACACGCCGCTCATGGAGGCGGCCAGCGCGGGCTACGTGTGCGTGGCGAGTTTGTTGTTGCAACACGGCGCTGGTATCAACACGCACTCGAACGAGTTCAAGGAAAGTGCCCTTACCCTTGCCTGTTACAAAGGTAAAAATAAAACGATCGATTCAAAATGTAATGAAAACGAAACGGGGTTGGGGGAGAAAAATTAAATTTTATATACGTATATATGTGTGTGTGTACATGTATATATAATTTAATTTTTAGGTCATTTGGAAATGGTGCGATTTTTATTAGAAGCTGGAGCGGACCAGGAGCACAAAACGGACGAAATGCACACTGCCTTAATGGAGGCATCCATGGACGGACACGTCGATGTCGCGAGATTGTTATTGGATTCAGGAGCTCAGGTAATGAGAAGTTGAGAAATTCAAAAATTGAGAAATTCAAAAATTCAAAAATTGAGAAATTCAAAAATTCAAAAATTCAGAAATTCTAAAATTCTAAAATTCTAAAATTCTAAAATTCAAAAATTCTGTATTAAATAAATTTTGTATTTTCTTCAGGTGAATATGCCCGCCGACAGTTTCGAATCGCCATTGACTCTTGCAGCGTGCGGCGGGCACGTCGAGTTAGCAATGTTGTTGCTCGAACGTGGCGCTAACATTGAAGAAGTAAATGACGAGGGTTACACGCCCCTGATGGAAGCGGCGCGCGAGGGTCACGAGGAGATGGTGGCCTTGCTGCTGAGTCAAGGTAAAAGTAATGTTGTTTTCGCCCGTGTCCGACTCGACGAGCGTCTAACGGTTTTTCGTCGTTGTATTTGTTTCGCAGGTGCCGACATCAACGCGCAGACGGAGGAGACGCAGGAAACGGCGCTCACGTTGGCGTGCTGCGGCGGTTTCCTCGAGGTGGCCGACTTCCTGATCAAGGCGGGCGCCGATTTGGAGCTGGGCGCCAGCACGCCGCTCATGGAGTCGGCGCAGGAGGGCCACCTGGATCTGGTGCGCTACCTGCTGGACGCGGGCGCGAGCGTGCACGCTCAGACGCAGACGGGCGACACGGCGTTGACGTACGCGTGCGAGAACGGGCACACGGACGTGGCGGATCTGCTGCTCCAGGCCGGCGCGGATCTGGTAAACTGAGTTGGCGCATGCGCACAAGGCCTCGGCGCATTCAATTAAGTTGTTTTTGACATTTATCTCAGGAGCATGAATCCGAAGGTGGAAGAACGCCGCTTATGAAAGCTGCAAGAGCTGGGCACCTGTGCACTGTCCAGTTTTTAATCAGTCGTGGAGCGGATGTGAATCGCCAGACAACGAACAACGACCACACGCCACTGTCGCTGGCCTGCGCGGGCGGACACCTGGCCGTGGTGGAGCTGCTGCTGGCCCACGGCGCCGACCCGGCGCACCAACTCAAGGATAACTCCACCATGTTGATCGAGGCGTCCAAGGGCGGACACATCGGCGTGGCGCAGCTGCTGCTCGATTATCCTCACAATATAATGACATCGTCGCCGCCGCCCGACCTCTCGCAACTCACACCACCCAACATGGACGTGAACGATGTGCGTTTAGAAAACTCGGCCTCAATTTCATTTCAATTGGATTTCATTTTTGTTTGTTTTTGTTCTTAGATTCAAGCACCTCGTGTTCCTCCTCACGGTCTCCAAGTGGTCGTACCTCAAGACGCCGAGCAAAACCAAGCGGCCAACGGCGCTGCTGCTATAGTCCCCAACACGCATAATTATAATTACATGCCGAGACAATTGAGTGAGTTTGAATTTCATTCGATTTTTCGGTTTTAGAAATTAATTTTTAATTTTTAAAAATTTTTAAATTTAGTGACTGGTTTGCCGGACACATTTTTGAACATTCAAGACGGGCTGGTGTCCGGAAACGTGCCGCAGCAAGGGGGTTCCGGGAAACAAGGGCTGTCCAAATGCTTTCTTAGGAACAAAAATAACAGTTTGAAATCCGGTGATCAGCTGAGTTCGGCTGAACTCCAACAAATCAAGAACACACCACAAGTGAATCTCTAAATGGAATTTGATAAATTCGATAGATTTGATAAATGTTGATAAATGTTGATAATTGAATTGCAGGCGCCACTCAGTGCGAATCTTCCGCCCGATTTAAACTACGAGGCGGTCGTCGAAGGCTTCAGCATGGACATGAATGACAAATACATAAAAAAGAGCGACCGGTTCGACGCCCGTTTCAGCAGTATGATGAAAGCGGAAATGAGGCACTCCAACAGAGATGATCAAATATATCACAAACAGCAAATCCTGGAGAAACTACAGAAAGTCGAGCGCGAGTTACAGCACAAGACGCAGTCGCAGATGCTACTCACGTCGCCGCAGCAACGGCTGGATGCCAAGATGATTCTACAAGACGACTTCACGACGTCGGCTCAGAGCGGAAACGACCTGTCCGGAAACGACATGTCGCAAGTGACGGTGTTCGGCGATCATTTGCATTTAACAGAGGCGCCGCCGACGCCGACGCCGTTTCTGGCCGCCCCCGCCCCCACGTCGACGCGGGCGCGGGAGAAGGCCGGAAACGGGTCGCAGCCGTTCGTGGTCCTTCCCCTGGACGAGGAACAACCGAAGGCGTCCGAAACGTCTCACGTGCACAACCCGGAAGCGTTGTTGACGTTGAGTTTGAAAGTCGTCGCGCAGAGCAACAAGGCGTGCGTGTGGGCCGACACGCAGATGGCCGCCGCGCAAATGAACAACATCAAATTGGCCGCCGAGTTGTCGGCGCCCGTGTTCGAGCAGAGCGCAGCGACGGCCTCTCAAGACATGTCGCTCGCGCAAAACCAAAGTTGCGCCAAACAGAATAAAAACGAACTGGACGCCGTCGAATCGAACGTGTTGCCGCACGTTCCAGGTTACATCGACGGCCTAATTGATTCCACCGGTAATAAATTGAAAAAAAATCAATAAAAATTTGATTTTTTGAAATTGAAATTGAATTTTGTTTGGTTTAGCTTGTTTGGAAGCGATAATGACACCCGGTCCAGCACCCGGCCCGTTTGTTGACGAGGGGCTGATGGTCGCTGCACCGGCCAGGACTTTGCAGGATACGCTCGGCACTATTTCCGGTAATTTAATTTAAAAGAAAGAAATTTTTTTTATTAATTATTTTTGAATTTGTGCAGGTTCGGGGATGCATTTGACCGAGAACCAGCAACAAGCGCTGAATCAACAAGTGGCCGAGCAGTACATCACGACGAACAACGTGGCCACGCAGTGCATCGACCAAGCGCCCTCGCCCGGCATGCAACTGCCGTTCGCCAACGGACCCGTGAGCTCGACGCAGACGGCCGCAACCCCCGCTGCCGCGACGCAAATTCCGCTCCAACCACTGCCTTCGCTACCGGCCTTGAACATCAATTCGCAAACGGACAGCAACCGCGACACGGCGCTCACGTTAGCTTGCGCAGGGGGACACGATGACCTCGTTCAGCTGTTGCTCAGTCGTGGCTCCAATTTAGGTTTTGATTTTTGTTTGGATTTCGGAATTTGAATTCATTTTTTGAATTCTTATTATTTGCAGAGCATCGTGATAAAAAAGGATTTACACCGTTGATTCTTGCGGCAACAGCTGGTCATGCGAGGGCTGTAGAAATTCTTCTGAATCACGGTGCCGATATTGAAGCGCAGTCGGAACGCACCAAAGACACGCCTCTCTCTTTGGCTTGTTCTGGCGGCCGATACGAAGTGGTCGAGATCCTTCTAGCCCGCAACGCCAACAAGGAACATCGCAACGTGTCCGACTACACGCCTCTAAGCCTCGCTGCGTCCGGCGGTTACGTGAACGTAATCAAACTACTCTTGAATTACGGCGCTGAAATCAACTCGAGAACCAACAGCAAACTTGGTATATCGCCCCTGATGCTCGCTGCTATGAACGGACACACCGCAGCCGTGAAACTGCTCTTAGATAACGGAGGGGATATTAACGCACAGATTGAAACTAATCGAAACACCGCGCTGACACTAGCGTGCTTCCAAGGTAGACACGAAGTCGTGAGTTTGTTGGTCGATCGCAAAGCGAATGTCGAACACAGAGCCAAGGTGAGAATCAGAGAGAACACAACACGTGAACACATTTTAAATCTCTTTTTACATTTTACGCAGACGGGATTGACGCCGTTGATGGAAGCTGCGTCGGGAGGTTACGTCGACGTCGGGCGCGTTTTGTTGGATAAAGGAGCCGACGTGAATGCTCCTCCCGTACCCTCGTCGAGGGACACCGCGCTCACGATAGCGGCGGATAAAGGACATTACAGATTTGTCGAGTTGTTACTGTCTCGGTAATTCGAGCGAATGATTCGGGCGAAACTCTTATTGATTGGTTTTGTTGTTTTTGTTTGCAGTGGTGCTCAAGTTGATGTGAAGAATAAAAAGGGAAATTCACCGCTTTGGTTGGCTGCGAATGGTAATTAAATAAATGAATATATGGAAAAATAAAACGAATGAAATTAATTTTGTTGCGATTCTAGGCGGTCATTTGGATGTCGTGCAACTGTTGGTCAGTGCCGGAGCGGACATCGACAGCCAAGATAACCGAAAAGTATCTTGCTTGATGTCGGCGTTTCGAAAAGGACACGTGAAAGTGGCGAAATGGATGGTGCGTCACGTATCTCAGTTCCCATCCGATCAAGAAATGACACGATTTATCGCTACCATCGCGGACAAGGTGAAATCTTATCCTCGCCACTCTATCTCAACTCCAAAGTGCTAATCTCGCTCACGTTCTGTTCTTTTCCTTTCCTTTCAGGAGGTGCTAAAGAAAAGCAATCAGTGCATGGAAAACATTCGGGTAGCTAAAGATCGCCAGGCGGTAGAGGCGAACAAGTACGCGACGATTTTGTTGGAGGAACTGGACATGGAGAAGACGAGGGAGGAGAGCAAAAAGGCGGCCGCGGCCCGACGCAGGGAGCGGAAGCGCAAAAAGAAGAAGGAAAAACAGGAGCAGAAAATGCTGCAGGAGGAGAACAAGAAAAACGAATCGAAGAACGACACGAGCCAGGACGGAAACCAAACCAGTTCCGTCGCCAGCTCGAACGAGGACGAATCTCCGCCGATTGAGCCGCCGTGCGCCACCACCACCACAACGACCACCACCAGCAGCAGCGTCTGCGTCAGCGTCATCACCACCGCCTCCACGACGACGACGACGACGAACGCGAGTTCCACCAAGGCCGGCAAACACATTTCGGCCGTGAACCCGAAAAACCTGACCGCCAGGTTAAAGAACCATCTCAGTTCGACGCTGGACGCGAGAGACGACGTGGCCACCAACAACTCGGTGAACGCGTCGCTCGTCGCGCTCGCGATGGCCGCCAACAAACACATTTCGGCGCCCGCGAGCGTCGAGCCGAAAAACCACACGGCCACCGTGTTCGTGACCAGCAGTTTGACCAACGGGAGGGGAAAGGACTCGAAGCCCCCCGCGGAGAAGGAGAGGAAGGAGAAGAAGTTGGAGAACGCCAGAATCTCGACGAAGAACACGAAGGAGAAGGAAAGCCGGAGCGCCGAAGTGACCAACAAGTCGCGATTGGTGTCCGGCACCGCCGCCACGACGCCGGCGATCGCGACGACGCCGCAGAGCAGTCGGAAGAACGCGAACGCGAACGCGACTGCGTCCAGTAACAAGAGGAAGAAGAACGCGAGTAATCAGTACCACACGTTGGGCGAGTTGGACGATTTCGCGGCGCCGCACGTCGGCCCGAACGCCAAGTCGCAGAAGGGCGGCCAGAGCGCCGCCGGTGGATCGGGGCGCAAAAGCGATTTGTCGTCGTGCGCCACCATGTGAGTGCTCACACGTGCAATGATTTGGTTTTTGTTTTTATAATTTGTGTCTTTTTTGTCTTTATTTATCAGTTCTAATAATTTGGTAAACAGTCTCAAATCTCCTCCTGTATCTGTGGCCAGCCCGAAGCGAGGCAATAAGAGAGAGGAAGGATGGAAGGAGGTTGTGAGGAGGTTAGGATTGAAAAGGTTTTAATCGAGAGTTTGATTTTTTATTTACTTGATTTTTCGTTCACGCTTTTTTTTCTTTCTTGTTTTAAAGAAATCTCCGAAATCTTTTTGTTTTTCACTTTCCGCCATATTTTTTTTTTTTTTTTTTAAATTATTTTTTCGTTTTTAATTTTTTATCGTTTCGTTTTAAGATCGAAGAAGGTTCTTGTGCCATCGACGGCGATCAGTCGCGTCATAGGCCGAGGTGGATGCAACATTAATGCCATTCGGGAAGTGTCCGGAGCTCACATTGAAGTTGAAAAACAAAAGGGAGCCGGAGACCGAACGGTCATTATTAAGTACGAAAAAAAAGAAGAAAAAAAATATTTTTTTTTAGAAATTTTAAAAATTTTAAAAATTGTTGATCGTTCAGGGGATCAGCTGATTCAACGCGACAAGCCCATCAGCTGATTTGCGCCCTTATCAAGGATCCCGAACAGGATTTATTGGAATTGCTGCCTCGCGCTCTGTCGACCAAAGCAACCGGTCCAGTCGTTAAAACCACATCCGCCATTGGCACATCACAAGTAAAGTGAACCCGGTTTTTGTTTTGTTTTTGTTAATTTTTGTTTTGTTTTTGTCTAAGGCTACGACGACGACGACCAACAGTTCACAGCTCAAAGTGAGCGCCGTGGTGAAAGTGAGCGCTGTCGTGTCGAACTCGTCGGCATCTTCTTTATCCTCGTCCTCATCAAGTTCCTCGTCGGCTTCCTCGCTCTCGATCTCGTCGCGCGTTGGACACAAATCGATCCCCGCGAACCCCACCATGGGCATCTACTCGGCACCCCCGTTCCCCGCCAGCCAGCAACAACCGGCCAACCTCCGTCACCCCATGACGTCCGCGCTGGCCAACAACTCGCGGCCCGGCATCCCCGTCTCGCCCCTCGGCTCCGCGTTCGGCGCCAACATGCCCGCCTGGTCCTCGACCACCGCCGCCACGAGCGCGCCCAACTCGAGTCCCCAGCGCGTGCTCTCGGGACGCGCCAACGCCGACATCGCGCAGCTCATGGGCGACGGCGCCAAGAGCGCCACCGTGCGACAACTCTTCCCCTCGGACAAACGAGCCACGGTGCTCGGCATGAGCGCCACCTCCAACTGCAAGACCCTCCTGACGCAACCGGCGAGTCTGACCCCGTCGGGGACCACCAACAGCTTCGCGTCCAAGCTGACGAAGACGAGCAAGCTGGCGACAGCCACCGGACTGCCCTCGACCGCCCACGGCGTGCCCGCGCCCATCCGGCCGGCGCAGTCGACCCCCAACATGACCCAGTCGCCCGTCTCGTCCGCCGCGGTCAACCCGGCGTCCCGCAGCCCCCCGCAGTCGATGCACAACGGACCCATCCAGCAGCCGATCGGGACGCAGCAGACGCAGCAGCAACAACAACAACAACAACAACAGCAACAACAGCGCTCGCAGCCCAGCACGCCCACGTCGTCGGGCCCGTTCCTGCACCAGATGAACGCTAGCGCCAGCCCGATGCCCCAGGCGGCGGCGTCGTCGGCGCCGCAGGAGTACTCGCCGTTCAACAGCTTCTTCAGCCAGGTGGCGCACCAGAGCGTGTGGGGCAAGGAGAAGGAGGCGGACGCGCGCGGCATGAACTTCGCGTCGGCCGCCGCGTCCAGCGTCAAGCCGATCGGCTCGGCGGCGTCCGGCGTGGCCATGGTGCCGCTGCCGTGCAGCAAGACGCACGTGGACGCGGCCAAGGCGCCGGGCTACCGCGGCAGCTCGCACATCTCGCCCAACTCGTGCACCTCGCTGCCGATCCCGGTCGCCGCGTCCAACCCCATGTCCAACAGCGCGCCCACCTCGCCGCCGCTCGGCCCGATCGGGCCCCCGAACGCGCTCTCGATCAACGCGCGCCGTTCGCCGTCCCCGCTCGTCCGAACGCCCAACATGATGCAGTGCCGCACGTCGCCCGCCGACTCGCCGGCGCTCTCCCCGGTGCTCTCGAGCAGCGCGCCGGTCGGCTCGTCCTTCCAGATGTCGCTCAGCAGCCTGGGCCGGGGCCCGCAGTCGCAGCTCCCGTCGCCCGGCGGCGGGGGCGGCGCGGGCGCCAACCAGATGGCCAAGAACAACATGACCGCTAACACCAGACCCATGCAGCAGCAGCAGCAGCAGCAGCCGACGCCCAATTTCGTCAATGCGAGCCCTCGTTTCGCAGCGCCGCCGCCGCCGCCCACCGCCATGCAGAACCACCTGATGGGCCAGCAGATGAGCAACGCCAAGCAGCAACAGCAACAGCAGCAGCAGCAGCAGCAGCCGATCCACAGCAACCTGAACCCAAACGCGCCCGACTTCTCGAGTCGCGCGGCGCCCAACGTGCTCGTGGGCAGCGCGGCGCAGGTCAACTTCCTCCTCAACCGGATGAACGCGTTCGGCGACGGCCCCGCGCCCAATTTGTCGGCGTTCAGGCCGATGACCGCGCCCGGCAACTGCAACACGTTCCCTGGCGGGCCCATCCCGCCGCCACTGCCGCAGGGTTTGAATCGACACCCGTTCATGCTGGCGGCGCCCAAGCAACAGCAACAGCAACCCCCGCCGCCGCCACCGCCACCGCAGGTGCAACATCAGCAGGTGCAACAACACCAACAGCAGCAGCAGCAACATCAGCAGCACCAGCAACACCACCAGCACCACTTGCAGGCGCAGAACGAGATGCCGCTCGCCAACCACATGCCCAACAACGCGAGCCTGCACGTGGCCGAGCAGGTGCGGCTGAACGCGGTGAACTTCGCGCACCGGCAGCCGCACTTCGGCAACGGCGGCGTCATGCCGATGCCCGGCTCGAGCGCGCAGCAGTTCCTCATGCAGAGCGGACAGATGATGATGAACCAGCGCTCGGCCAACAGCACGCCGTCGATCGTTAACAAGGAAGGTGGCGGCGGTTCGCCCATCAACGCCGGAGCCATCTCGCCCGTCGGTTCGCCGCCGTCGAGCAACCCGGGCTCGCCGACCGGAATGCGAGCGGCCGATCATCGGCACCAGCACCAACACCAGCTGAAGGCGATCGGCGAGGACCGCAAGTTCCTGCGGCCCATCGGCACCGAGAGGGCGCATCGCAAGACGCCCGTGTTCAACGCCGGCGTCGCCAATCCGGACGTGGGCGGCAGCATTTGGTCGTTTCCATCAGGAGGTTGACCAAGTCGATTGTTTATTTTTGCTTTGTTTGTGCTAATTTTTGTTTGTTTTTCTCGGTTTTTATTCAGATCTGCATCCCGATTGGATGGGCTCGGCCTCCGAGGCTGCTAACGAACCCCGCGATCAGTCGATCCAGCTGTTGCCGCAGAATTATCTGGCGAGGTTCGCCAATGTTGACGGAATGGGTGGACATTCGGACAATAATAATCCTAATTTAGAACAACATTATCAAGTGAGAAGATTCGATTTGAATTTAATTTGATTTGAATTTATTTTAATTCGATTTAATTTAATTGGGAAAAACAGCAGCAACAACAGCAACAGCAACAGCAGCAACAACAACAGCAACAACAACAGCAGCAGCAGCAGCAGGCATCTATTGTTCATCCTGGATCGATAATGGGAATGAATGCGTCTCCGTATCCGCCGTTTATGAATGGAATGCCACCCCAAGTGTTGTCGCAACTTTACGGTAGTATTGGCGCTTCCAACAGTGGGCATGTGAATGAAATGTGGCCTAACGCCATGAAGATGGGAGGTGGCGACTCTGTGCTTCCACCAAACTCGCAAGGTTCAACTCCCGCATCTCATGCATTTCAAGAACCGAAGGTAGGCGAAAACGAAAAAACACACAACAAAAAACAAAAAACACAAACTAAATCATTTGATTTTTCGTTTCGTTTCTTTGTAGGCGTGGAATAACTGGAGTCAGCTACAAATGTAATTCCCTTCCTGTACTTTGGCATTGTCATTTTCCTTTCCTTTTTTGTTTTCTAATCTGTTTTTTTGGCCCTCTTCAGTCCCGGATGTGGAGAAAGGACTAGTTGGGTATAGTAGGTGGTAAAATGATCACAGTATTGAGGATATAAAAAAATATTTAAAAAAAAAAATAAATAAAATAAAATAAAATAAAATAAAACAACAAAAAAAAAAGTGTTTAAAAAATCAAACTGAGATGTCCGAGTCCAGTTCTAAAAGAAAAAAAAGAGGGGAATATATATTGTTTCTTGCTACTTCTCACTACTGCAATGCACAACAGCTGTTCTTCAAATAAAAGTAAACAAAAAAATTACTTTAGCATAACTACTTGTCACTTTTTTTCTTTTATTTTAATTCTCTCATTTTACAGTCGGCGATAGAAAGTTTAATCTTACAAAAAAAAACTTGCTATACAATTTTATTTACTCAGCGGGAGTGCTTTCGCAGTCCATGTTTTCGATGTTTTCGGTCGATTGAGTGCATTGGTCGAGGAGAAACATGAGTTTTCCTTCGTGGTACAACTTCTCGGTGTCCACGCCGCCGCCGATGCAACTTCCGTTGACGAACACTCGAGGAACCTTCGAATTAAATTGAGCTATTATTAAATTGGATTGATTTTTTTTGTCGTTTTCACCGTTTTCTCGCCCGAAATGTCTAAGAGCGCGGTCTGCAGTATTCGACAGTCATCTCGTTGGTTTAGTTCTATCGATTCGTATCCAACGCCTAAGTGGTCAAAAATCTGAAGGAAATAAAAGATTAATTTTTGTTTCGTTTTATTCGATTTGTGAGGTTTACTCTTTTTGCTTTATTCGAGTACGGGCAATCGGTTTTTGAGAAAATTACTACGCAGTTTTGATTCACGACTGAGTTGATATACGCGGCAGCTTCGTTTAGTTTGGTCGAATTTTCTTCCTGGGTGGCAATTGTCCCCTGGCTGGGAGTACTGCTCGTAATGCCCATCTTTTAAACCAAATTTCAGTTAACGCACTAAACTGCGTGGCTCGTAACCACTGGCTCGATAAACGGGTTGCACTGAGAATTAGGTAATAAATTAACGCGCATTGTGGAATTTTAAAGAAAAAACGTTCGTTCCACAGAATTGCAAAAGTTATGCCGCCATTATAAAAAGCAATACGCGCATCCGCTTCCTCCAAACCGGTTCGATATTTTGCTTTTCCGAATCGTTAATGACGTCAATAACCATCAACTGCTGCACGGATAAACGACGAAAACATCGGGTGAGAGCTAAAAAATAAAGAACACGACCGGTCGCGTAAACACAATTTTCGATGATAACATTGCAGCCACGTTGGAGTTTTAATTAATCGTACACGGACACAGCTTTCAAGAGATGTTTTCTTCGCAAAATTAAACGGAATACTAATTAAAAACTGGTAAGATCGAGCCCGCAAACGAATCATTCTGAAAATCAACTCCAAAGAGTTAAAACACTGCGCCGAGTGCAGTGAGTATTCGATGCATCAACATCGTCTCGTTATGACATTTGCTAACAATATTTTTTCTTTCCGCGACAGCGCGAGTGAAAGAAACTCAAAATGGGTTTGCAGAATGGAATTTACATCGTGCAAGGAGAAATGATGCACGTCGTCGTGGAGATGCGCCGTTCCTCACGTTGGACTCCTCATTACACGCATTTGGAAGACGAAAACGATCCGTTACTCCGCAATTTTTCCGATTTAAAAGAAACCCTCAACCACATATCAGGTAAATTAACACAAAAAAAAACAAAACAAAATAAAACAAAACCAAAAAAAATTAAATTTCTCCATTTTTCAGATTTATCCGAACTTGATCCGAATTCGTACTTGAGCCCATTCCTCGAAGTAATTCGTTCTGAAGATACAACTGGACCCGTCACGGGCTTAGCTTTATCGTCTATTAATAAATTTCTGTCTTACGGTTTAATTGGTAAATTGAAAAATTGAAAAATTCAATTGACTGTCGAAATTTATTTATTATTACATTTTTTCTAGATCCGAATGCGGAAACTGCATCAGCGACGGTGCAAAACATAACCGGCGCAGTCAGTCGTGCGCGATTCGTCGGCACCGATCCGGGCTCGGATGTTTTGGTTTTGATGAAAATCTTGCAGGTTTTACGCACTTTGGTTCTCACCCCGCTCGGTGTTTTGTTGACGAACGAGTCGATGCGCGAGATTATGCAGTCCTGCTTCCGAACTTGCTTCGAAATGAGACTCAATGGTATTTAATTCATTAATCAATTATTGGTAATTTAAAAATTTAAAAAATTAAATTTCTAGAATTGCTAAGAAAATTAGCCGAACACGCATTAATCGACGTGGTGCAATTACTTTTTACTCGTTTGCCGAGCTTGGCGGACGACATTAAAGGCAACGCAGGCTTCAAAAAGGTGCTTAAATGAATAAATGTACAAAATTTCATATTACAATTCTATTCTGTTTGTTTGTAGTTGAAAATGAGAGCCGGAGCGATGGATCCCAATCGAAGTAAAACGCGTAAACGATTATCTCCACGTCCTAAGCACAAAAAAATGATGTCTGCGAGTTCGAGTTCTCAGAAACTAGAAGAATTGGCCGAAAATAATGAAAATCCTTGCGAAAACATTGAAAACACCGTCAATTTATCGCCAGACAGTGGGCTTGGATCACCTCCCGAGAGTTCCTCGCAATTAAACCCACCATCAACGAACGAACCGATCCCCGAACCGAGTTTGGAGACTTTGGAGATGGACAGCGCGGCTGATTGTGAAGTTCCCGAAGTTCCAGAAGTTCCTGCGCCGGGGACATGCAGTGAAACGTCGTCCTTAGCCGCCACGCCGGTCGAAGGCGACATCGACGTCGTGATGAAGTTCCAAAATGTCGAAGAAGAAGAAGTGGCGGAAACACCGAAAGATGAAATGGAAGACAAGGAAGTAAATAATCGATTAATTTGTAATTTTTTAATTTTTTAAAAATTGGTTATGATTAATTTTGTTCAATTTATTTCAGAATAAGTTATTCGATTTGAATTTCCAAATGAAAGAAAATTTGTGCGAGAGTACGGACGATTTGGAGTCCGTTTTGGCGTCGGTGGATAACGAGTTTGTGAATTCTCAAGGAGTACGCTTCACCCAAACCCAACGACAACTGGCAAAAGACGGTACCGTACCGTAATAACAAAAATTCTAAACGAATTTAGAATTTCTTGTTTCAGGTGTTTCAGGTGCGTCTGGTTTGCTCGTGCCGTACGGTTTGCTCTGCGTTCGTGAATTATTTCGTTTTTTAATTTCGTTGATCAATCCACTCGACGCGTTAGTTGCGAAATGAAAATGGAAATTTTTCAAATTTTAATTCTTTTGAAATTAAATTTCAGAAGTAATACTGATATTATGATTCAATCTGGATTGAATTTGTTGACCATTGCTTTGGAAGTGGGAGCTGACCACATATATAATTGCAAGTCTCTGTTGAGTCTCGTCAAAGATGACTTGTGCAGGAACCTTTTCTCCGTCAGTTTGCATTTTCAAATGTGAAAAAAAATCGAAAATGTTTTAAAAAAATAAATTTTTTTCATTTTAGTTGATTGGATTGGACCGAATCACCGTTTTTGCTTCGATGTTGAGAGTGTGTTTCCTCCTCTTTGAATCTCTCCGAGGCCATTTAAAATTCCAATTAGAGGTCACTTTGATTTTGATTTATATATTTGTTATTTATTTGTTATTATGTTTTTTCAGATGTATCTGGTTAAATTAATGGACATAATTGCTTCGGAATCGTCGCGAATCACGTACGATCAGAGGAAAATGGTTTTGGATGCGTTGGTTCAGTTATGGAGAATTCCGGGATTAGTAACCGAATTATATTTGAACTACGATTGCGATCTATATTGTCACAACTTATTCGAAGATCTAACTAAGCTTTTGTCAAAGGCATTTCATTTAATTCGAATTTTTGAAATTTTTGCAGTTTTTGCAATTTTTTTTTCCATTTAAGAATGCATTTCCGGTCAATGGTTTGTATTCTACTCATCTTTTGTCATTGGATGCCTTACTGACTGTCATCGACAGCATCGAGTCACATTGTTACAGCAGAATATTGAGCGAACGAGAAAACCAGGAAAAATTAGAAAATGCTCAATCGGGTATTAAAAATTACAATTAAAAAAAAAAAATAATTATTTAAATTTAAATTTAAATTCTTAACAGGTGAAGTGAGCTGCGAGAAGGAAATCGACGATCAACAGCCGCCCGCGATTGAAAATCCGGTTTTATTGGGGGTTTCGGGATTCATGTTGGGCAGTTATTTATTGAAGAAAAAGCCGTTATCAAATGGTAACTATAACTAATTATTGTCTTTAATCGATTAATAATTGTTATTTTTCAGTTCAAGGACCAAAAATAACCGTCGGTGAATCGGATGGGAGCAAACTACCCAGCAACATTCCAGATCACGAGGAGATAATGGCGATTAAACACAAGAAAAAGGTCGTGCTTTTTGCTTAAAAGTTTATAAAATGAACACTTTGTTTTGAATACAGTTGTTGGCCACTGGCACTGAACATTTCAACGTGAAACCGAGTAAAGGAATCCAGTTTCTTCAAGAGAATAATTTACTGAGCAGTGAAATTGACCCGCACGAAATTGTTTCGTTTTTGAAGGAAAATCCGAAACTGGATAAAAAGATGATCGGCGAGTACGTCAGTAGTAGGAAGAATTTAAAAGTTCTCGAAGCATTTGTAAAGTAAATAATCAACCATCGCTTCTTTTTTTTTTACATACTTAAGATGATTTTTATTTTAGGTCGTTTAATTTTGAAGAAACTCGCGTAGATGAAGCGCTTAGGATGTATTTGGAAAGTTTTCGACTTCCTGGTGAAGCTCCCGTTATTTCTCTGTTGTTAGAACATTTTGCTGATCATTGGCATGTGAGTTTTAGTCAGTGGTCGAACCCAATTGTTTGTTGTTGTTTTTTTTTTTTAGCTTTAAAACAACATTTTTGCTTCATTATCATCTAAAAATGGCGTTTTTACATTTTAAAATGCATTTTTTTCGTTTAACATGGCTTTTTTTCCATTGAAGATGTATTTTTTTGTGTCTAAAATGCAGTTTTTTGGTCTAAAAATGCAACTTTGTTGTCTTAATGCAGTTTTTTTGTCAGAAAATGCAGTTTTTTGTCTGAAAATGCAGTTTTTGGTCTGACAAAGCAGCTTTTGATCTGAAAATGCAATTTTTGGTCTAAGAATGTAGTTATTCTGTTCAAAAATTGTCTTTTGTATAAAAATGGGAAGTTTTCGTCAAAAAACAGTTATTTTGCACATTGAAAAATTTTCTTCTCACTACTTAATTTACATATTTTTCATAGAAAACCAACGGCGAACCGTTTGTAAACAGCGATGCTGCATTCACTCTAGCCTATGCAGTTATTATGTTAAACGTCGATCAACACAACCACAACGTGAAAAAGCAAAACAATCCTATGACACTCGAGGATTTTCGTAAAAATCTGAGCAACGTAAACGGCGGTCAGGACTTCGACCAAGACATGTTGGAAGACGTTTACAACGTGATTCGAAACGATGAAATCGTCATGCCCGCCGAACATACGGGACTCGTCAAGGAAAATTATCTCTGGAAGGTAAAAACAAACGGGCAAACGTCGACTTTTTAACGCAATTTATGCAATTCCAGGTTTTACTTCGCCGAGGAGCCACTAAAGAAGGACATTACGTGCACGCCCCGAACGGGACCTTCGACCACGACTTGTTTTCGCTGATCTGGGGCCCAACTGTCGCCGCGTTGTCGTTCGTCTTCGATAAAAGCTCGGACGAGACGATAATACATCGTTCCATCTCCGGGTTCCGGAAGTGCGCCATGATTTCGGCGCATTACGGCATGAGCGATGTGTTTGACAATTTGGTGATTTCGCTGTGCAAATTCACCACGCTGTTGAGTTCGGTGGAAACGCCCGAGAACCTGCCCATCAGTTTCGGCAGTAACGCTAAAGCTCAATTGGCAGCGAAGACCGTTTTCAATCTGGCGCATCGTCATGGCGATATTTTAAGAGAAGGATGGAAGAATTTACTCGATTGCTTACTACAGCTACTCAAAGCGAAACTCTTGCCAAAAGAACTAGTTGAAGTAATTTATTGTTATTTATTTATTTGTAAATACATTTGACATGCTTAATAATGCATTTTTACGCACAAAAAATGCATTTTTCTACATAGAAATGCATTTTTGTCATCAAAAAGTGCATTTATATGTGCATTTATATGCTTAAAAATGCATTTTTGCACACTGAAAGTGCATTTTTTTAAACATAAAAAAGCATTTCTTTGTCTCGGAAGTTTTTTTTTCGGTCCCACAATGTTTATTATTACCTCGAAAAATTCATTTTTTTGATAATGATAATTGTTTTACTAGGCGGAAGATTTCATCGAAGCCAGAGGACAAATTTCTCTAATCCGCGAAGAGATTCCCTCGCAACGAGTCGACTCCGGACTGTTCAGTTCGTTTTACTCTTACATCACACTCATGTCGGAATCGCAGAGCCAACGAGGCCCGACGGCGGAGGACATGGAGGCGCAGGACCGAGCGAGGAATTGCATTCAAGACTGCCAACCCGAACATTTAGTGACAGAATCGAAATTTCTACAAATGGATTCGCTGCAAGAATTAGTCAAAGTGAGAACCTAATGAAGAAAATTAAAAAAAAACAATTAATTTTACAATCAACAATTAAATTGCAGGCTGTAATTTTCGCTTCGCACGCTCCCGACACGCACATTTCGCTCAGCAGTTCGTACGACGAAGACGCGGCCGTATTCTTCTTGGAATTGCTCATCAAAATCGTTCTCCAGAACCGGGATCGAGTTACCGTCGTGTGGTCGAGCATCCGCGACCACATTTACAGTCTGGTAATGGGAGCCAGTGCGAGCGAACACACTTTTCTCATGGAACGCGCCGTCGTCGGCATCCTTCGTCTCGCGATCCGTCTTTTGCGACGCGAGGACATGACTGCTCAAGTGACAAAAATTTCAAAAAAATTTCAAAAAAAAAATTCTAAAATTATTTTTGTTGTTCGTAGGTCCTTCAGTCTTTGCGCATGCTCCTACTACTCAAGCCCCAAACGCTTTTCAAAGTGTCCCGACAGATTTCGTGCGCTTTGTACGAGCTTTTAAAGACCACGGCGGCGAACATTCACTCGGTTCAGGATTGGTCGACGCTGTTTACGCTGCTGGAGTGCGCGGGAGCAGGCGCCAGACCACCTCGCTTGTTGACCGGAGCCATTTTGGAGTCCCCCGAGCCCCCGGTCGACACCGGCGCTCAATCCGATTCGGAATTGAGTTCCTGTCTCGGCACGCAGGAGTCTGGACAGACGTCCGATCGCGGCTACACGTCCGACAGCGAACTCTCGTACAGCGGCAATCGACCGTCGCCCTACCACATTCTACACGCGAACGAATCCGCCAGTAATTCCGCTTCCGGTGGATGGATTTTGGTAAAAAATCATTGAAAAAAAAGTTCAATTGATTAATTTTCGATTGACAGGTCGGCAAAGAGGGAGAAATCGAGACGGTGCAAGTCCGTCCGCTTCCTGTTAACCAATACAACATCATTTTCCAGCGCGAATTACTCGGCCACGACACCACCGCGTTCGTCAAGGCGTGCGAGTCGCTCGCGTTCCTCATCCGCGACGTTGCGCACATCACGCCCGAGAATTTCGAGAGTTGCGTTCACTGCATCCGCACGTTCGTCGAAGCCAGTTTGAACGGGGGCAGAACCGTGGCGGAAAAACGGAGCTTGAAGCACCGCGAAACGAGCAAGGACAAGTCGAAAGCGACCAAAGCGACCCGGCGTCGAGACGAGCAGATGAATAAGCGGAACCGGCCTCGCACGTTGAGTAGCAGCGGCGGCGGCTATCAGGCCGACGACGATGAGGAGAACGAGGAGATGCGAGGGACGTACCACCAAGTGTCCATTCAACTGTTGGATTTGATGCACACGCTGCACACTCGTGCGGCGTCCATTTTCAACGCGTGGGCGGAAGAGGAGAATAAATACAAGCAAGATGTGCAACACGGAAATGCACCCGTTACCAGTGATCTGTGGACCAAATGTTGGTGCCCACTACTACAAGGTGATGTCGAAATGCAGGAATTTAATGGGGCTTGTTGCAACAGTGCATATGATAAATTGCATGAAAAAAGGAAATAATTTACATTTATCGTGCAAAAATGCAATTTATCGTGCAAAAATGCAATTTATTGTGCAAAAATGCAATTTATTGTGCAAAAATGCAACTTATTGTGCAAAAATGCAATTTATTGTGCAAAAATGCAAAAATGTGCAATTGTGCAAAATGTTCATTTTAGCAGCAGGAGAGAAATTTGTTTTAATGAAATTCCACTTGAATGTTTATAAATGTTAAAAATAATTTATCTATTTTCAAGGTATTGCGAGGTTGTGTTGCGATTGTCGACGCGTCGTTCGCACATCCGCCGTCACCTATTTGCAGCGCGCTTTACTAGTTCACGATCTACAAACCTTAACGCCTCTGGAATGGGAATCCTGTTTCAATAAAGTTCGAAAAAAAAAACAGATTTAATTTGAAAAAAACAACTTTAAACACTTTTCTAACTTTTTTGTCAGGTTTTGTTTCCATTATTAGCGAAACTTTTGGAGAATCTCAACCCGAACGACCCGGTCGGCTTGGAAGAAACACGAATGCGCGGCGCCACATTGCTGTGCAAAGTGTTTCTCCAGCATTTAAACCCACTCTTGACACTCGCCACGTTCACCGCCCTTTGGCTCACCATTCTGGATTTCATGGACAAATACATGCACGTCGACAAAAGCGATTTATTAGTAAGTTTCGATCGACGTTGCAATTCGAAACTTAATTCAACTCGCGTTTTTAGTACGAAGCGATCCCGGAATCGTTGAAAAACATGTTGCTAGTCATGGAAACTGCTGGGATATTCCAAGTTCCCGATGGAAAATCCCAACTGTGGACAATCACGTGGGACAGAATCGACGCTTTCTTACCCGGATTAAGGGACGAAGTTTACAAATCGCAGCAACCGGTCGAAAGCAAAATTAAAAATATTCCCGAAAACATAACCGAACAAGCGGAAGGTGAATCTAAGAAACAAAAAAAGAAATAAGAAATTGTTGTTTATTTTTGTTGTAATAATTTTCTAGAATCGTCTCCCCAGTTCGTGGCATCGGACATTTTTCCTACCAGCAACTCGTCGATTATTCTGCAGCCGCCATTACCCAGTCCCACAATGCCCCGCACGATCACTGGTATTTCGTCTTCGCCGCCGACATCTACGATGCCGCTCATTTTACCGCCAACTATGATCGGCGACGGCGTACTTCCACTAAAAAATAATTATTAGGTTAGTGTTAATTTCGTTTTAATAGATTTTGCTTAATATTTTAATAATTATGCGATTTGTTTTGATTTATTTTGTTTCTAGAACCGTTTTGGGGAAATGAATTTTTGTTTTCAAAATGCGATATTTAATTCTACCGATTTTATTTTTCTAGTCTCGATGAATTCGTGTAAAATGTGTCGTTTAGCAAAATTCGTGTAAAGAAATTCTGTACAGTGAAGTAAAGATTCGTTTGACATTTGACATTTTTTGTTTTATATTGCACCGAATGATTTTTTTCTTATGTATATACACATTTGTTTGGAAAAATCAAACTGTAAATATTTTTGCCGATAATAAATTTTCCTTTATTCCAATTTTAGATTTTACTCTTTTTCTTTCTTTCCATTTCCGGTCCCGTACGAACGAATAGAAAAGTTTTGTTTACACGCACTCGGTTTTATCGGCCAAACGGTCTAAATTTGGGTTCAAGTACCTGGTCACGGTCTGTTAATTAAGACGAACGATGTATCCTCGTTTCAAAATAAATCTTTAAAGCCTTCATTTTAATTTCCTTTTCATTTTAACGATTTTTTTTCCACATTTCTCCATCAATTTTTTTGATATCGATAAAATGATTTCGCTTTTTCTTCACAGATGGCGTGTTTTCTAAAATATTTTATTTATTGTTTTTTATTTCTTTATTACTACGGGACAGTAATTGTGAGAGTGAAAGCTGGAAAACGAGATTTGACGAGTTGAATTTGCGCCCGTCAATTCGAAAAGAGCTCAAGTGCGGCCTTATTTCCACCCGCTCCGAATATTTGCGTAGGCGCGCACTCGTTGCAGTGAGCCGTCGAACGGCGACCCCAACACGTCGAGATCCGAGATGAAGTCGAGCAATCCGAGCGTGAGTTGATGGAGAGGCGAGCAATTTCCACCGCTATAAAATGCTATTTTCCAAATTTATTTTATGGAGAATTTTTATTACAACCCTCATAGTCATCTGTACACTTTCAGTCACCTTTTATATCCCAGGTACGTAAAAAAAAAAAAACTTAATTTGAATATTCATTAATTCAATTAATTATTCATTGGTTCTTCGGGCCTACCGTAGCACTAAAAATTAAAAATTAAAAATTTAAATTAAAATTTAAGAAAAATCTCTTATTTTTATTTTTTCTGGGAAAATAATACTTGGAATACTGTAATAAAAACAATTCGATGTGTCTGTCATCTTAGGCGAGAGAGAGTTTGTAAGAAATTCAATTCCCAGCACTTAGGTCGTCTACGAAGAAACGAAAGCGCAATCAGCAAAGAAATACGATCAGTCCACATGTTGCCATCTCCGATCCGTCCCTCCCTCACATCCCTCACATCCTGGCATTGGGCACAAGCCTAGAACAAGCTGATAAATCGATTACAAAATATCGATACGCGCAATCTGATGCTGTAATTTAATGATGTCAAGATTGGGCCGCAGTGACCTTTTATATTTTATCGCAGCTCCAAGCTCTCCATCCCCACTTTATAGTGCAATTCCCGAGAATTATGTGCTAACTTAAAACCAAAAGCTTTTGTTTTTAATTTTACGACTTAATTAAAGTAGATCGTGAATTAAATGGCGGATGCGCGCGCAGCACAAACAACAACTTGTTTAATTTCGAAATAAATATTACCCTAATTTTTTATTTTTTATTTTTTTTATACAAGATGATGATTTATTTTTACAACCATCGTATATTTTCTTTCCCCTCGAGGAAGGAAGCTTTTGTATAGCCACTTGAGAGTCGAAATTGAAGTTTATATAACCTCGTTTCCGGTTGATGACCGCGAGCCAGAAAACATGGACGAAAACAAAAACGAAATAATAAAAAAGAAAAATAATAAAAAGACTTAAAATTTCATTTTGCGTGTTTTTATTTCATTAAAAAATGCAAATTGTATTAATTTTCTATATCAGGTTCTCCCTATATCCGGTGCGTGCAATGCTCTTCCGTCGAGATGTCACCTTGCATCGACAATCCCCCTCCGCCCATTAGTTGCCTCAAGAAAGAGAAGTTTTGCCAGACAGTAACTCGCACGAACACAAGTGGTGAGTTTATTTTTCCTACCGGTCGCCATAGCAACGTCAAAGTTATGGCGGCTTGGCAACTGTTGAGTGCGCGGCCTAATCAAGCGTGATTATTAAAGTGCATTTCACCCTTTCGCACCGTTCAGAGCAAATTTGAGAGTGAATAAGGCAAATAAAGAGGACAAAAAGTGCATATTTAATCCGGGATTAATAAATAATAAATCATGAAAGAAATGAATGCCGATGTTTGTTTTGTCTCGTGGTCTCAAGGTGGCGTGGTGTCGTTGCTACGTGACTGTGCATCAATTTCATCGGATGGATGTATACGAGATGACGGTGTCATTGTCTGCACGAGCACATGCGATCAACCGGGCTGTAACCATGGCGACCGACTTTATTTATCGCGGATCTTGTTTCTGTTTTACGTTTCGATATCGGTTTCGACTTGTTTGCTGTAAATCAAAATGAAATCACAAAAATGTAGACTTTTTTTTAAATAATAATAATAAAATAATAATAATAATAAAATAATTCAAAAAAATTTATGTTTCGGTTTAAGTTTTTTCTCACTAGACGACGCTTAATTCACGACGTCATTAAAGTTTGTTTCAACACTAAATTCCGAAGGGATATGACGTCAATATCAATCGCAAGATGGCCGAAGCTGAGTAATTACAAACAGAAAAATTCGTAAATTACACCCTTTTTCATCTCCACCATTCTTTTAATTAAAAAAAAATCACGTCATAATGTTAAGTAAAACCATCTGTGCCCACGTAACCTTCATCTGCCTTCTGTACGCAACATTTATGTACTTTGGTGAGTTTGACGCGGCCACACCTGTTCGCTCAATGCTAAAAGGGAATTGTAACTTTCAGTTGACGGACTCAAATGTTACCAATGTAACTCCAACTTACATACGCATTGTACGGAATACTTCGACCAGGAAAGCGCCAACATAGAACCGACGGAATGCCAAGTTTACGAAGCAAAATACTGCGTGAAAACAACCGGAATGTACAAAGGTATAAAAAACAAAATTAATCCAAAAAATCAATAAAAAAGAAAAATAATTTATTCATTTATTCATTTCTTTATTCATTTAGGTGAAGTTGGAACTCAGCGATTCTGCGCTTCGGTCGGTTGGGGAGATATTTGTGAATTTGTGCAAAGAAAAGGCGATTATCGAGAATACCGTTCGTGCGTTTACACGTGCTCTGGCAACGAATGCAACGCCTCACCTTCGTTTCAACATTCCAATTGGCTTTTAATTACACCATTTGCATGCATTTATTTCTTAAGAAACGTTTTATAAACATTTATACAATTTATTTTTATATATAATTTTTTTTAAAGATTTTTACATTTCATTATTCCTCGAATCTCCGTCCATACCAAAAGGAAATTAATTAGTTTTCCCAATCATTAATTATAAAAGATGTATTTCAATATGTGAATAAACCACAGCTAAAAATAACCTTGTTTACTTCTTTGCCGTCTAATTTAGTTAAACCAAAAAAAACAAACATGTTATTGCTACGAATTAAATTTCGAAACAAGCTGCAATTTGACACAACTCATGTTTCCCTCGAAGAAAAGTAAATAACACTTTGCCACTAATGAAATTTTTAATTGGCTTCATAATTACGACAAAAACGAATTCGCGCACCAACAAAAAAACCCAAAATAAATATGCAAATTATATCCAACGAGAAATTAATGAATACATTCTTTTTTTCCCGAATCGGAACAACAATGACATCATCTTTAACGGACAATTAATC
Source organism: Strigamia transsilvanica (assembly GCA_034701245.1). NCBI lineage: Eukaryota > Metazoa > Arthropoda > Chilopoda > Geophilomorpha > Linotaeniidae > Strigamia > Strigamia transsilvanica. The sequence goes on along the minus strand of JAQIXU010000079.1, from coordinate 7,853 downwards.
TCGAAACGTGACCCACGGCTGCGTCGCTCGACTTAACTAAAGCAGGAAAGCAAAGGTAGATAACCACAAGATTAAATCGATAAATCGATATTTCTACTTCATTTTCTAAAATATCAGCACAAATTACTAAAGACGAAGACGAGCACGAGATAAACGACGAGCAGAGCGCGCGCGTGCGTGGTGGTGGCGGTGGCGGCAGTGGCGGAACTCGCGAAGGCCGAAATGCGCAACGTGTCTTTGTTGCAGCCGTCGTGTTGACACGTCGTGTAGCAAAAGGTGAGTCGTCCCGAGCTCTTATTAAAGGGATCGTCCAGCACTTGTCGACAACTGTTGCCCAAATCCGTGAGGCTGCAGTCACGCAATAGGAGGAGGAAACGGCCTGAAAATGATGTTTACAAAACGTCTCGTTTCAATTTCCAATTGCTTTGCACTTAATTAGTACCTAGTTTCAAGAATCCACTGTGGGTCGTGCAAAATGAATGGTTCTTGTTAGTTGGACATTCAGAGGCGGCCACATTACCGTATATGCAGTTGACATTCTGCAGGGAATTGCATTGCAGGCATTTAATGGAAGAAACTGCAAGCAAATGCAAATAAGTGAACCTGAAACACAATCCAACTTTTTCCATTATAATTTCTTTTCTTTTTTTTCTTTCTTTTTCTTTGTTTTTGCTGTTTATAATGAACTTTTTGTTTATAGAGAACCAACAATTTATGCATTTTAAAAGCAACAAATTTAAATTGATTTTTCTTGTTTTACTTTTTACCTGCAACAACAAAACACGGATTAAATGTTCTTTTGCACGTGTGCTGAAAACTGGCGTTGACACATATCCCGGGATAGAATGCTTAGCCATAATTACCCAAGGCTGTCATAGTGAAAAGCCGCATAAAGAGGGTCCATATACCGACGTATGGGTGTATTGATTTGATTTACAAGTTAGTAGGGATAAGTTAGTCAAATCAGAGGAAATGAGAGGAAAGTCTTCATCCAACGAATATTTTTGCTCTTCTTTAGTTGCCTAGCAACTGTTATTGTTATTTTAGTAAAAAGATATTGTTGTTGATGGATGGATGGATGGATGGACACCACTCAGGTAACCTTTTGGACTCGCGTACGCACTCAAGTATTAATATTTAATTTGGATTCATAGTTGAAAAAATGTTTTGTGGATCACGTGTCCAGTCAAGTGGATTGTCTAGGATTGCACTAAAAGTTTAATGGAATCCTAAAACCTTATGATCATAAGCAAAGCCAACGTGTACAGTAACAAAACCTTCATAGCAAATTTTTATTTTGAGCTGTTGATTTAAACGAACGGGGGAAATTATGTTATTTTTATTTTAGGCTGTTGATTTAAAGTTTAAATAAACGAACGGGGGGAAATTTGTTGGCGAAGAAGAAAAACAAGCGTGATGCCACCCCAGGATTAAGACCTTTAATAACCGATTACAAACCAAGAGGAAACAACCCAAAAATAACATTTCGTAATTTGAAAAGAAAGATTTCTCAGGAGAGCTGCACTGCACGGAATCGGTCAACATTTGCCACAAATTAACGTACACCAAGACAAATTTTCGGTCTCTAAACAAACTGCAAAAAATGTTCTGTTTTATATCCTGAATTTATTCTCACTTGTCAGCTGATTTTCGACCATTGATATTTCAATATTTTAACCTTTCTTACACGTTTTTTAGCCACATTTTCATGTTTTAAACCCATTTTTATACGTTTTCAGCCACGTGCACTCATTTCAAACCCATTTTCATCTGTTTTTAATCATTTTCTCGACCTATTTTATCAGTCTCAAACACGTTCACCCATTTTCATTTGTTTTCAACCAGTTTTCAACCAATTTTTTTTCTTCGATTTTCAACAGGGTTATACTAGTATTATATTTTACAAATTTAATTAGAAAAGAATTCTATTCCCTTCAAAAATGTTAAACATGCTGCATCATAGAAGCAACAAAACAAAAATGTCCCAAGATTGCCAAGTGACCAACTATTTGGAGTGGAATACCATTTTTATTAGTTCGTTCGGGTGTGGGGTTTACGTCGAGTGGCTTTGGAAAATAGGAGTCAATGCACAGATTTTGGACTATTCATTTATTTATTTATTGGTTTTAGTGTTTTATTTCAAAATCATTCTGACGTTCTGACACACTGGAATTGGCCGGATGCTAGTTGCAATTGCAATAAAACGAATGCGAATATTTCTGTTGTCACGTATTTTAATGGTTCTGATCTAGACACAATTTTGACTGAAATATTTCCTGCGTACGCATTGTTTACAGGCAAATCTCGTGTAACCTATGAGGTATTTAAGCTTTAACCGTCCTCAATTTCAAATCGATTACGAATCTTCAACTACAGGCGCAATTCACACATTTTCTGAATGTGACATTCCTGAATGTTTAACTTCTCACAATGCAATTTGAGAAACATTCGACAACTCGCTCGTTCAATTCAATTCAAAGGTAATGAAAATCTTTGAAGAGCACCCCAGCGCCGGAACTTCAAATTTAGGGCCCCCCTGCAAAAATATTTTATTCTTATTTTATTTTTAGAGGCGCAAAAATGTTTTAAATATAAAAAGTCTATCAAACGTGGAGAAGCTGAATGATAGTTTGAATTGAATACATGTGTCCGACGCCATCTTTGACGTTGACCACGTGTATTTTACTGACAGCTCCGCATGCCTAACTGCTGTTATCGAGTGCATGTTGTGCAAATTCCACGCGCCGCTAGTATTTAACCAGACGCTTGCAGAAAGCGTTAAATTGATTAGCCGAACGTATTCACTTATTCGGAGTTATCAAGTAACCACCGAATTCCTAATCGATTAGCATTCAACCAAATATCCTTGACTTAGCAAACAGACTGCAAGTAGAAGTCTGAATTGATTAGCTCCAGAACCAGATCCGAGACCACAACTCATTTATCTCTAATTATCAGTTCATATCTTGTAAATTCTAAAATAAAGACTAATTCAGTTAAAACTAAATACTTTAGTCATGATACCTATCAAGTTAATACATTCTGTGTGCTTAATATCCAAAAGTAAGATCAGAGAAGCCATAAAAACAAGCAGGAGATCTGCGATTAAAAATATCGGTATTTGGAAACTTGATCAGCTGCTCTTAAAGAGCAAGCAATTAATGGAGAAAACGAACTGCACAATTATGCAAATGTCCTCCATGTCCTCATGTTCTCCAATCTCCATCTATAGAAGATCCAAGACTGTTTTTTTTTTTATAGCAATTTTTTATATGAAATAAATGCATTTACACTAATTTTAACAAAAAAAAATTGCAATCAAAGGTGTAAACTTCGTTAGGAGGTTGAAAATGTGTGAAAATGGGGTTGAAACAGATGGAAGTGTTAAAAAAAAGTGTTAAAAAGCATGTCAAAACGGTTTGAAACTGGTTAAAACCAAAAACACATTCGCACTAGCTTTACACTTGGTAGTCTAGTTTGGCGTCCTAGTACTGGTCAGACGCGCGCTTATTAGTAGTTAGGTGAACACGCGCAATCAAGCCGATACACATGAAGCGAGCGAGGCGTGAATCGAATTTTCCTTCTCGCCAACTTGATGACAACAGTAATTGCTCGGACAATCACTCACGATTGTTGAGTTCTGGATGATTGGATGGGGCAAGTGTGAAGAAATTCGCGCAAAAGTTGCATTTCGTTACCTGGCACGATGTTGATGCAGAAAAAGATGAAAACAAATCTCATACTGCACGCAAAACGAGCCGTCAATCTTCAATGGGAGAGGAAAAACATGCCGGTGACTGCGAGCATCATGACCATCAGCATCAGAATCAGCGTGCACGTGCATGGTTTCGGTCCTTAGCAACCGACGCGCACGTTCCCGTCTCGTCCCCACCAAACCCTGCGCATGCGCCATACATCCGCCGCTCTTTGGGTCTGTGATTAATTTTTCTAAAAATTGCCGAGATTTTCGTTAATTTTTGTAAAATTTCCCGAGTTTTTCGTAACTTGTAAAATTTCCCGAGATTTTCGTAAATTGTTTTAAAATTTCCCGAGTTTTTCGTAAATTTTTGTAAAAATTCCCGAGTTTTTCGTAAATTTTTGTAAAATTTTCCGAGATTTTCGTAAATTGTTGTAAAAATTCCCGAAATTTTTGTAAAATTTTCCGAGATTTTCGTAAATTGTTGTAAAAATTCCCGAAATTTTCGTAAATTGTTGTAAAAATTCCCGAAATTTTCGTAAAAATGTCGAATTCTTTTTCATGAAATGCACTCCATTTACGTCTACTAATTTCCGCTGAATTCCAAAACCAAACAAACTCAAAAAACAAACAAAACATACAAAAGAAAGTCATTTTATTCGCTTCTACTTCTACTTCCGCTTCTAAAACACACACATCGCATTCGCTATTTCCTCCACCGCCGAATGAATCTCATCGCACTTAACAAACTCAAGCAGCGAAATCGCATTCGCAACAGCGATCGTGTCCCTCACACTATTCGACTTGATCCACACGCGCCCGTTCATGCCGAGCGCGATCTCGAACGTGCCCAGCCGCGCCAGCACGCGCTGCACGTCGAAAGCGGGCGCGCGCAGTCTCCGCACCAAATGCAGCGGCGCGCGCAACAAAAAGCCGCCGCTCAGCACGCCCAGCAGTCCCTTGCTCTTGCCGTAGCTGTCCACGCACACCAACTCGGGCTCCATGTCCTTACTGGCCAGCAGCAACTTGGCGTAGAGCAAGTCACCCACTTGCACCGCCGGTCTGTTCTTCTGCGTCGCGCCCTCGAACGCCAGGTACGAGATGGTGGCCTGCTCGCTCGCGCCGATGTCCACCCGGAACGTGTCGCCAGTTTTGTTGGTCACTATGCCGATAACGTCGTCGTTGCGCTCGGCTACGTAGCGTTTTTGGTGGTTTTCGACCCAGTAGAGGTTCGCCATGTTGCTCGATTGCTTTAGGATGCCGCATTTCGTCGCGGTTACTTGGTCGCGCGTTATGCGCAGGCCGGGACCGAGGATCACTTTGTTTACGTCTTCTGTGATGAGTTGGGAGAGAAATTCCACTTGATCGCCGCTCATAACCACCGAGCCAACGCTCGCAAGCATGGACGCTGCCATTTTGTTTGTGCAATGGCTCGAAGCAGACCGATACACGAATAAGTTAAGCTTACGTTAAGCTTACGTTCGTATTTATTTAAGAAAGAAAAAGTAAAAATTTAATCGAAGTAGAATTAAATGTATTTTAGCGTGTAATTTGGTAGGTTTTTGCTGTTTTTGAAATTTGCTGGTGTCTTAATGGAGAACGATACCCGAGTGAGTTAAGTTTGTATACGACATTTTTTATTAAGGGAGAAAATAAAAATCATCGCCGATAAAGTTTTTATTCGTAAATAAAAAATTTAGAAATATTAAATTGCGTTTTTCAACGAATATTTTACAATTTCTGTTTTTAATTATGAAATTAATTGATACCGCCGTCACGGAATGGCGCCACTTCCTCCATACGTTCTTTGGTATTTTCGCCACGCACAGTTAGGTTTCGCGTTCTTTTAGTGCCTCAAAAATGGCTTAAAAAGCTTCTCTCGGTTGTATACCATCACGAGTTGACTTCAGGTCGAAATGGGTAAGATTACAAAGCGGTATTAAACATTTTAATGCAAAATTTTGCGCGAAATGAGGCGATTTTTGCGAACGGGCGGCTTTCCTGCACGCCACTTAACTTATAATTCGTGAAATTTGAATTTCTAATCGCAACAGCCACGGACGAATTGAAAATCCTCATGCAAAACTTGAAACTATCGGTGGAGAAAAAGGACAACGAAGAAGCATCGAACGAGGCGTTATTCGCGGTCGTGCAATCACTCACTCACGAAGGTTTTTAAAGTGTAAACAATCGATCGATGATCGATAGTTTAATGTTTGTGTTGACTCATTGGAATCCGTTAGGGGCAGACCGGCGCACGTTGACCGAGCAATTTGTCAACAACGGCATCACCAAGCACCTCATCTCGTATTTGCAGCAGGACTACGTGCCCAAGAGCGTGCAGTGCAAAGTGGCCGAGCTCGTGGCCGAACTGGCTAAAACAGGTGCCTTGCTTCATCTTTCTTTTTGTTTTTATTTTTATTTTATTCATTTTAGTTTGCAATTTCAGATCTTGCGAGGAAACCATGTTGCGATCCGACACTCGTTTCCTTATTGGTCGAGCTGCTTTTGAATAAAGATGCTGAGGTTGCATTGCAAGCATGTCGCGCATTGGGAAATATTTGTTATGAAAATGGTATGAAGTTCTTAAGACAGCTTTTGAATGCTCAAAGGTGTTTTCAACAGCTTTTAAACACACATAAGTTGTTTAAACTTGCCTAAAATTGCTAAAATTGCTTAAATTTGTTTAAAATTGCTTAGAATTGTTTAAAATTGCTTAAAATTGTTTGAAATTGCTTAAAATTGTTAAAAATAGCCGTTAAACGCCTATAACTGATTTAAAATTGCATAAAATTCGATTTAAAATTGCTTAGTAAAGCTAAAAATTGCCCATAACTAATTTAAAAGTGTTTAAAAAGTATTTAAAAATTGCAGACCAAGCCCGGATGTTGGTAAACGAACACCAGGGCACCGAAACCCTTCTTCAACTGTTGAAAAACTGTCTGTTGGACGAGTTCAAGGGAAGCGAGCAATTACGTGTTATTGCCACTGGCTTCTTACTCAACCTGACCAATACCTACGGTGATTGATTGATTGATTTCAACATTGAACGTTCTCCTAATTACATTTCGTACTGAAATTGCAGAAATAACTCAGGAGAAGGTATTGGACGCAGGAGTGATTGACATTCTTTGTGAGTATCTGGAGCGATACTGGCAGGATGAAGATCTCTGTACTCACGTTCTGCTCACTGTTAATTGCATTGCGGATTCGGGTGAATTGAAATGAATTATGAAATAGAATTTGAAAAGACATTTTACGAAATTGTGATTGATTGCAGAGCTAGGCCGCCAGAAGATCTTAGCCACCAATATGTGTACTGCATTAATTCGTCTGCTCAGTAAAGATATTAATGCCGAAGTTATCGATACGATTCTTGAACTTCTGAGCAACCTAGCAGAAAGCGGTATTTCATGCTCAAATGTTGGAATCAATTTGTTTATTTATTTATTTATTTTTTGTAGACGCTATGAAGTTTCAACTCGCGTCTTCCAATCTTTGTCCTACGCTCATTAATTTGATCGCGGATCGTGTTGGCAAAAGTGACGAGGATAGTTTGAGTATCATTAAAACTGCCAGTGAGCTCATCAATTTGTTATTAACTGGCGGTGAGTTAAACCAAACAAAAATTTTGAGAAAGAAATTGAAATTTTGAAATTGGCGTTTGAAAATTCTGATTTTCACCTGGAAATTCTAATATTGAACTGAAAATTCCGATTTCTACATAAAAATTCCGATTTCTACATAAAAATTCCGATTTCTACAGGAAAATTCCGATTTCTACAGGAAAATTCCGATTTCTACATGAAAATTCCGATTTCTACTGGAAAATTCAAATTTTTACATGGAAATTCAAATTTCTACGTAAAAATTCAAATTTTTATATAAAAATTCAGATTTTTACATGAAAATTCCGGTTTCTGCATGAAAATTTCGATTTCTACATGAAAATTTCAATTTTTATGTGAAAATTCCGATTTTTACATGATAATTTCTATCTCAAAATTCCGATTTCTACAGGAAATTTCAGATTTTTATCTGAAAATTCCGATTTCTACATGACAATTTCAATTTTTATGTGAAAATTTCGATTTCTACATGAAAATTTCAATTTTTATGTGAAAATTCCGATTTTTACATGATAATTTCTATCTCA